>PVKS010039871.1:0-16974 GCA_004027875.1 Aplodontia rufa | reverse complement strand
TTTTTTTTTTTTGCTCCAACAATTCGTTGTATATGTGGTGCTGGGGTTTGAATCCAGGTCCTTGCGCATGCCAGGCAAGCGTGATACCACTGAGTCACCACTACAGCCCCTGAAGCTGAGTTCTAATGCAACAGCAACCACCCTATAAGACCAACTGTGAAAAACACCCTAAGAAGCCTCCAAATGAGTATTGAGTTGAAAAAGAGAGAAAACATATTCAGACTTAGACAGAGTTAGGTGCTGAGGAAATGTTTCATGGAAGAGATAGAATCTGAGACGGGGCTTAAAGAACCATTATCTCCCTTTATTTTAATTATGTGTCTAAATAAACAAAGACTTGGGCCCATTCCATTGAAAATTTGTAAATCGTATGAAACAAATAATTTCAAGAGGAACTGTAAATATGAAAAGTGACCTAGATTCTCATTGCTAAATTTGCTCAGAGCCTCTGGGCATCCCTGCCAACCAGCTGGTCCCCACAGTACCCACAAGCTGCTGTTGGCCACCAGTTTTCCTGGGCCACCTCCTAGGGCCCAGCTTCCCAGGCCTTTGCCTCTCCTCGAGCAGGGTCAAGCCTGGTCACTTTCTTTCAGGGAGACTCTGACACACTTTGAAAGTCAGGGTTTCCAGAGATGAGACAGATCAGAGGCTGATCTGCCCACAGCAGCCTGTGGTCTGCTCAGGAGCTCAGGCGTTCCGTGTGCGGTGGAAATGTGTGTGTACCAAGGGCAACAGAAAGTCAGACTCATCGTGTTCCACAGGACAGCGACACTCAGGGCCACAGGGCCCCAGCCCTGGGTCTTCTAGAAAACCCTGCCAGCCTCTAAGCATACCCATGGGGGCCCTCAGCATGTCAGGCAAGGGGGTTTAGCCATGGAAACCCAGGCAGCGGGAGCCAGGCAGAACCACAGCACACAGAATCCAGATGCAGAGCAGAGATAGAGCCGCCCTGCCTGTCAGTTTTAACATACATCCTGCTTACTGCCTGGAGGTGCAGGGGACATCGGTTCCAGATGTGCCTGTCCGTTGTGTGCTCAGATTTGTGTCTAGAATGGTGAAGGTAGCCTGGGCTCCTTTGACCCACTGAAAATAGAAGACAATATTTCATACTCCTTAAGAACCTGCCCCCATGGAGCTGTGGCTCAGTGGTAATAGCACTTGCCTGGCATGTGCAAGGACATGGGATCAAACCCCAGTACCATGTACAAAATGAAGTGTTGGAGTAACCAAATCCACATGAAAAACTAAATAAAATTGATTATCTCTCTCTCTTTTTCACTGTCTCTCTCTCTCTCTTAAAACAAACAAAAAAACCCTGTCCCCCCAAACTGAAGGACACCCACAATGGCCCTCCACTGGGTTTTCCGTTCTGCACTTTGACAGAAGGGGGAAGAACCTTTCTTACTGCAGAAAGGAAAGAGGAAAAAGGAAAACATTGCGCAGAATAATTTCTCTCCCAGTGAGCAGCAGCTCCCTCCCTGAAAATCTTCACAAAGAGGATTTTCCTTTGATCAACAATGATTTACAGAAAACTTAAGGAAAAAAACCAAAGCCCTCAAAAACTACTTGCAATTAGTGGAGACACTAAGGAGTAAACATAAAGAACAGGTATGTCCACATGGTAACTGTTTTAATGAGGCTTTTCTCTGCTGCAACTAAATGACCTGACAAGAATAATTTTAGGAGGAAAAGTTTATTTTGAGGGCATCACATGAGGAAGCAGTGCGGAGAGACAAATTCCATGCCAGATACCCCAAAGGCAGGTCCCCCATGACCCACCTCCTCCAGCCACATCATACCAGTCTACATAAGGGGATTAACTCACTGAGTGGGTTAAGACGTTTATAACCCAATCATTTCATCTCAGCCTTTCTGAACTGTCACACAGGAAGTTTTGGGGGGCACCTCACATTCAAACCATAACAGTAGGCGCAAACATCTGGGAAGCAAGAAGGAGGGTCACAAGACCCCACTGGCAGGATGGGGATGGGGCTGTGACACTCAAGCCAAGTCCTGGGTGACATGAGCCAGGTGGCTACCCTGGAGGATCATTCAAGATGTTAGAAATACCGGGTGCCACAAGGAATCAAACCCGTGCTTGGAAGAAGCTCAGCAAGGCAAGCTTTACTTCTGCACCATTGACCTTGGTAGCCAGCACACCTGGACGGATAGTCCACTTGTTTTTGTCCCTGTGCAGCATTGCCCCTTGCTCTGATAGAAGGTGCCCGGTGTCACAATCTACATGATTGGCTGATTTTAAAATTGGGATGCTATGACCGGTGCTGAGTGAAATTAGCCAAACCCAGAAATTCAGGGACCAAATGTTTTTTCTCATATGCGGAAGCAAGAGTGCAAAACAGGAAACAGTGGGAGAACAATAATTAGACAATCGAATCATCACACAAAGATTACCAATCAATCTAGGGGCAACCTTGCAGACTAGGGGATGCTGGGAACAGAAAGGGGGAGGGATGGTAAGGGGGGATATATGATGTGTGCACGTACGGAAGGCTAACAACAAACCCCTTCAAGGTGTAAAACTATAATGAAAGATAAAATCTTGTTAAAAATGGCTATGATTGGATCGTGAATCTTAATTAAGGCTAAAATGGAACACCAGACTTTCTGTTTCTCACAAGTGTAAGAAAAGAGACGAAAAAAAAATGAAGGAAGTAAAGAGAGGAGAGCGGCAGCTCAACAGTAGCACAGGCTTATTTGGGTGAAACCTGTGGAGGGTGACCCAGTGGAGCCTAGGAATCTCTCCTGCTTACAGACTGGGGTAGATATAGTGGGAATGAGCAGGGAGGGGCCAAGGTGCGAGTTTTCTGGTTAGACTGGGTATTTCAGTAGGGTAGCTATTAGATTGAGCCTCTCAGCAGGGTGGGGATCCCATGAAAAGGGACCCGGGCAATAGATTCCTATGAGGGCCTGTAGATTTTGAAATAGTGAATAGGGGTTTGCCGCCTGGCTGAGTGACTTCTGGTAATTTTCATATCCATTAACAAGTCCCCCCTTTTTCTTTTTATACCTTTTGGTCTCATTTTCAGTTTTGTCCCTGCACTCTTTGCTATTGCTATATATCATAGCCATATTAATTGTTTGAGGTGGAAATTGTTCATGGTAATGAGTTCTCCCCTTCTTAGCATTTTGATAGCCATCCTTGTGACCAGGAGCACCTGGTAAGGTCCTTTCCAACTCAGCTGAAGCTTGTTTTCTTTCCAGGTCTTGATTAAAATCAAGTCACCAGACTGGAAATGATAAATTGTGTGAACTCTAGAAGTCTGAGCAGCAGCTGATATAGTCATACCAGGGAAAAAATGAAACACAGTCCTCAAATTGACTCTGAACAAACTCATGATTCTGCCAGAGCTTTCTGTGTTATTTACCAGGCACTCCTGTGTAAAAATCTTCTTTTATAAACTCCCAGTTTTACTTACTTTCAGGACGGACACAAATGTGCACCTCAAGTTAAAAAAAAATTTTCTTTTCAATGTTTCTGCATAGCTGTGTTTGGGGTTGTACTCTTCTGCCAGGTGTTTAAGACCAAGTTAGTCAAAATTGACTTTTTACCTATCTACAGTTAGAGTCAGCTGAGATTGTCAGGGTCACTCTTGGGAACTTATAAGAAGCCTCTTGGCTCCTTTAGCCTTCCTCTACTAGATATATCATCTTCCAGAATGGGCCAGAGTCTTACTGACCATGTATGGCTTCCCTTGGGAGCCTCAAGAACATTTCCCTATCCAATGACCCTCCTCTTTGCAGAATGTGCACTGGTTGACTTCTTGTTCTCCAACGTCTTCTCAGTTCCCTGATTGGGAGGTCAGGTCACTCACCGGATTTGCAGGGCCTGCAGAGGAGTCCCATTGTTCCCTGGATCCTGTCTGACCTTGAGGGAAAGGGCCAAAATATTAGCTGTTTTTTCCTTGGCTCTTGTACTCCTTAACTTTGGTCTCAAAGTTTGCTGCTAAACATTCAGCAGGTCAGTTTCACTAGTCTTGAAATAAGAGCACTGGGTTTTAAACTTCAATGTCTATGCTCTTACAGCTACTCTTTCCATGAACTCAGGTTGTTCTATTAGAAACTGTGGTTCTGCATAACATTAACAGCAAATGGTAACAATTTTTTACAAGGAAAATACAAAATGAAATTAAGAAGAGCAAAAACATCGTTTGTATAATAGCTATGAACTAAGAAACATAATTTTTATAATCCTAAACCTTTACTTAGTTATGTTTTATATCCCCTGTTTATTTTGAGATCACAGTAATCTTCACAATGAAAAAAATCTATCCATTGAACATAATTTTAAATGAGCTTAAGTCCAGCCTAGTTTGGAGCCATCCTAACATGGAGCCATCCTTACCTGTGGAAGGCTCGTCAGGGCTCTTGACAAACAACACAATACAACATTATATCTGAAACATGAATCAAACAAAAACTAAGAAAGCGTGTTATTTCTCTTTGTGGAAAAAGTGGTGAAATTCTTCCATGTTTTACAACATTAACCTTTAAACAAATCAGGCTCTCCTTATCATCTTTCAAAAATACATTCAAATTCCCATCCCAGCATAAAAAGTAACATAAAATTCCACATCTATCTAATTGACAACAGGTTACCTTTACCCAGTTACAGAACATTAAATGACATAAATAAATCCCTAATTAAATTTCCTATTTCTGTATTACCACTTCAGGCCACTTTAGATTTGAGAACACCAGCTTGAGAAAGTGCACCCTTAAGCTTTTAGATGTATATATATCTCTCTAGATACATATATTTAGGATGTCTGGCAAAGCTGACTCAATTTATTTTTAAAAACTTTTTCCAAAAGAGAATGGATCCCCATAATGCCTATTTCTTAAGGGGGATATGTTTTTTTCTTCCTGGGCAAATTATTTCCTCCTTAAACAAAATCTTGGTTAAGATAACAGTGATCAGGCTGGAGAGGTGGTTCAGCAGTTAAGGATGGCACTTACCTAGCATGCGAGAGACAGGTTCAAACCCTAGCACCATATGCACAACTAAGTGTTTGAGCAAGAAAAGTCACATGAAAAACTAAAGTTGATTCTCTCTTTCTCTCTCTCATTGTCCCTCTCTCTTAAAAAAAAAAATAACATTGATCTGCAATCCCCATCAAAACATTCTTCACAGAATTAGGAAAAAAAAATTCTTAAATTCTTAGGATGAATAAGAGACCCAGAATTGCCAAAGCAATACCAAGCAAGAAAAGCAAAGTAGGAGGCATCATAATACCTGACCTGAAATTATATACTATAGAGCTGTGGGGAAAAAAACAGCATGGTATTGGTATCAAAATAGACAGGAAGACCACTGGAATAGAATAGAAGACACAGAGACAACTCTACAAACCTAGAGCCATCCAAAATTTGATAAAAGTGCCAAAAACATATCTTGGAGAAAAGATAGCCTTTTCAACAAATGGTGCTGGGAAAACTGGATAGCTATATGCAGAAAAATTATATTACATCCTTATCTTTCACCCTGCACAAAACTTAAATCAAAACGGATCAAAGACTTAAGAATTAGACCAGAAACATTACAACTGCTAGAAGAAAGCATAGGTCAACACTCCATCATATAGGAGCTGGCACTGATTTAACAAGATCCCCAAAGTATAAAAAATAAAACCAAGAATCAGTAAGTGGGATGCCATTAAACTAAAATGCTCTGCACAGCTAAGGAAATGATTAAGACTGTGAAGACAGCGCCTATAGAATGGTAGAAAATCTTGGCCACCTAACCCTCTGATAGGGGACTAATGTCTAGACTATACAAAGAACTCAAAAACCTTCATACCAAAAAAAAAAAATAATAATAACCCAATTAATAAATGCGCAGAAGAACTAAACAGAAACTTCCCAAGAGAAGAAATACAAAAGGCCAATAAATATATGAAAATATGTTCAACATCTCTAGCGATCAAGGGAATGCAAATCCAAAGTACATTAAGATTTCATCTTACTCCAGTCAGAATGGCAAAGATCAAGAATGCGAACAACAACAAATGCTGGTGAGTTTGTGTGGAGAAACGAACAGTGATACATTGTTGGAGACCAGTACAACCAAACTGGAAAACAGAATGGAGATTCTTCAAAAAATAAAATAAAATAAAATGAAAGAATGGAGCCATCATATGACCCAGCTATCTCACTCCTGGGTATTTTCCTGAAAATCAGCATACTACAGCCACACAGCCATATCAATGTTTATAGCAGCACAATCCACAATAGCTAAATTATGGATCAACCCAGATGCTCATCATTAGATGAATGGATTGAGAAATTGTGGTGTATATTTATACTATGGAGTTCTATCCAGCTATTAAAAAGAATGAAAGCATGGCCTTCGCTGGTAAATGAATGGAAATAAAGAAAATCATACTAAGTGAAATTAGCCAAACTCAGAAACTCAAAAGTCAAATGTTTTCTCTCATATGTGGAAGCTAAAGCAAAATAAATGAAAGGGGGAGGGAAGGATAAGATTACATAAAGAGCCATTCAATTACAAATTAATAGATCCAGTAAAGGAAGTCTAGTAGAATAAAGATAAGGAAAAGGGAGTAAGGATGGGAGGGAAAAGGGGGAAGGACAAGGGGGGATAAAAAAAATATTTTGCACCTCTAAGATACTAAATAATTTATACATAATCAATAAAAACTTGAAAAGTTAAAAAAAATCAAAGAGAGATCAGTGGAAGAAAGGGACCAGGGAATGGAAGGAGGGGAGGGTGAGAGGAAGTGCTGGGGAGAGATATTGGCCAGATTATATTGTTATATTGTGTGCATGTATGAATATGTAACAACAAATCCCATCACTATGTACATTTATAATGCACCAAAAATATGTGGTTAAAAAATGATAACATTGATCACCTTTCTTAGCATCCCTTTGGCCCAAACAACCCTACTCACTTTTAATAGACCTCCAGCAGAGCAGGCTTTGTTTCCTTTTCCTGGGAGGCACTTGCTAAAGAAGTTGTTGCTCTTTGGGTGCATTTAAATTATGCAACAAATATTACCCCAGGTGAGGGATCAAAAAATCTGGCATATAATAAAAAACTTAATCTCCCACCTATTCCCCCCACCCCAGATTGCATTCAAGGGGTTGGATCACAGAATCTTATTGAGCCTGATCTGTATCCCTTGTCATTATTACAATGCCATCAACTAATAAGTGAGTTCCCCACTGACAATTGTACCCAGAGGCTCCTTTTGGGCCTTTTTCTTACACCTGGCATACTGATATTCAATGGAGGAGGACATCTTTCCATTCTTTTCTTTAGGCTTCCTTGAAGATCATTTGTTTGCATAGGCTGCCAACAACAAAGGTTGGCTTCATTTCTGTTCCTCCCAGGCATTTTATATCATAAAGGCACTATCAACTAGTTATGAGGGGTTTATGTCAATTTGTCTCCTTTGTCGATTGAAGATTTATTTTTTCTTATGTCCTTGGCACTCTGCCCAAAGAAGGTCACATTGACTGTTAGAGACCTTTCTCTAGAGAAATCAGCATGGCCAAGACACAGATCCCTGCATACCTGGGGACTCCAGGAGGCCCATGTATTTTAATTCTGTGGGCCATAGGCAGCACTCCACCTACAGGTGACCCCCTAGTTAAATAGGGCATCCTATCAGATCTTAAAAGTGGAGACCATTTTGTCCCCATGTTATAACTAATAGTGCCATAACTCATTTCTATGTCCTTTGTGACTGGCAGCTTTCACCCCTAGAGTAAGATAAGGTAGTTAATTGTCAGGCACATGGGCTAATAGACCCCAATTAAGGCTTTTTTTCTAATGTAAAGGCCACACCGTGAGGTTAAACATTCTAGTCAACTCCTTTGTCCCAGAGCATGGGGGATGGGATAGGGAGTGGAATGGAAGTTGGGGTGGACCCAAATGAAGGTTACAGAAAAATTGAGACTCAAGGACTGAAAGGGTATAGTCCATTAGAACATCATGGGCCAAGCCAATAGCCTTGGTATGCTCCCAATGTCTGTATGACATAGATTCCAACCATTAGCCCCAACACTTTTTAACATATGTGTTCAGCACGGACTCTGATCCATGCCTTTATCCAGAAGTCATAAGTCCCCTGAGTAGTACACCCAAGTAGAAAAGCCTCTTCCAGTTCCTCTGCACATTATGGGAGCTCCATTTTCTCTCATTCAAATGAATCTTACTCCTTTCATTTTCTCCTCTGCCACCATCCAAGGATTTCATTCTTTGAACCCATGAGCAGGAACCCCAAAAGAAATCAGTGAGGCCTACAACCCACATAGATTTCATCTGATAGCAGAAGTAGCAAACTGATTCCCATTCTCAAACTGTTATTCCCATGACAAAAAGGGGCTGGAAGACAGAGCAGAGGCCAGATCCTCTTTGCCCATTTTTCTTATAGCACAGGCAACTTTCCTGGGATTTTTTTTTTCCAAGCCCAGGGCTGGTGTCCCTGACCCATAGAGAGATGATTTGTGACGTCCTGGGGCCAGTCTGAGCCAATAATGGGTTAAAAGGATTTAGATCTTTTTTTTTAATTTACCAATTTATAAAAACACATTTAATAGACCCCAATTTATGTTACCTTAGGGAATTCAAGAGTACCTGAATTTATACTTAGTAGATGTTTAGTATTTTAACTTTGCAAATTAATCAGATGTTTTTTCTAACACATTTATGAAAATTAATCCCATTTATGCTAAAACTGATTTACCCTTTTCTAACATAAGTTACCCATGAAAACCAAGGTATCAAACAAGTCTAGTTAACACTTTAAGTCAATTATTTCCATCAAATAGAAATCCTTAGAAGCAAGGAATTTGCACTCTAAACATTTTATAGACACTAACACTGATTGGCTGGCCACCTAGAAAAATGTACAGGTTAGTAATTTCAAAGGCATCTTTACTCTCACCAATTTAGATTAACCCTTTCAGCCAAAGTTTTGTTGAAATCACATGAACTAAAAGGCATTTGGATTATTCATTAATTTATGAGTACTCATTTAAGTATAAGTTCATTTTGATACCATATACATGATATAAACATAGCACATATACAGACACTACATACAATACACAGGTATTCATGAGTATACATAAAACAGACAGGAAATGAAGATTTGGTAGTTCTTTATCAGTTATTAAATCCCTACAGGTAGAAGGCAAAAGAACTATCAAATTTAACCCTTTAGAAATTAAAATAGAGCCTGGCACAGATTTTTTCTGTATGACCCAGACACAAAAAGGGCCTGTGCAGTTGGGAGCATTAGGAATAGTCTGTCTGTCAGCCATGGTGGACACTGAAATCAAAGGTTCAGTTGGCATTACTGACTACACCACGCAATGAACTTCACCTCCAGCTCCGCCCCTTCCCAGAGGTCAGGCAATGTGGCTGAAAGTGTCACAGACAAGATCACAGACAGCCACAGATGGAACCACAGCAATAAAGACACAACACAGACAGGCAAAACAAGCAACAACAACAAAAAAATCAAAGTACCAACACGTAGGAACACCAATTCCAAGAAAAAAAAAAGTGTTGGGAAGGTTATGAATTGTTACTGCTGAGTTCAAAATATACAGTGGGGACTTACATTTATATCTAGCCTCTAGGTGGAGGCACTTCCCAGGTGAGTTTGCTGGAGAGAATGTATTTTGGTGATCTCAGCTGAAAGTCAAATTCCCAGGAGTCCTCCCAATATTCTTCTCCTATAGAGGGATTACAGACTTTCACTGTCCCTGCTTTCTGTGAAAACAGTCTTTAGGGTGACCTGGGTTGAACCCTGGGCACTTTAGTGTCTGCCTGCCCAAACTCTTGCCCCACTTCAGCTGGAGTCCTAGGAGCTGCCGGCAGTCTTGTGGATCCTGGAGCAGCTGCAAGGGTCTCTTGTTGATCCAAGGGGAAGGGCTGGCCTGAACTGAGCCCTCCTTGGACAGCTATCACCCCACTCTTGAGTGACTTGAGGCCCCCACTTGCCCCAAGAGATGATGTGTGAGTCAGTCTCAGCCCCAGCAAGGGGGAAAGTGGTGAGAAGGAGACACCAGCTCAGCCAGACCCATGCCTGGGGAGGTCTCAAATGCAAACACAAGGGGCATGGAAACCAAGTCCCACTTGGAGTGCCCAGGACTTATGGGACACCTCTGTTCCCAGGACTCAGAGTCTGATAGCAGAGGAAAGCACTGGTCCCAGACTGCCCCTTGTGTTCATAGGTCACTGAGGCTGACGATAATCTTTGCCAAGCCTGTGAGGTCCTGGTGGTATCTGTGCTCCATAGTCGAGGTCCTGCAAGCTGACCCCACCCAGCCTGTGTAGGTGCTGTGGAGCAGAATCCTGATCTCAGGCTCCACCTATAGTTCAGGGTATGTCAGGCGTATGGGGGTCCTCTATCCAAGAGTTGCAGGACCAGTAAGGAAGGTCCACCAGGCCCACACAGCCCCCAGGGAAGACAGTCAGAATACTGTGGTCCTGGAGCCCTCAGCTGCCTGATGGTGCCCAGGTCTTGGAGCACCTGTTTGAACCACCCACCAGGTGGAGTCAAAATGGCAATCATCCCTGCACTCAGTTAATAAAATCAGAGGAGTCTAAGTTGCGTGCATTAATGCAGTCCCTGGGTTCCCGCTGCCATGGAGCCCAGCCATGGAGTGCAGCACGTGCCCAATGATATCAGAGATCACCACTCCAAACTGACCTTCTCTATTGAGGTGTGCAGCTCCCTCCCCTCCATGCCAATCCAGCAACCCACCAGCTGGCGGTGGTCCCTGCAGCTTGAATCGATGTGCCAAAGAAGGCAGGGAAAGTGGGAGCTTAGATAGGAAAGTGATTTATGGTAAAAATTCCTTTGCAGGAAACTTCTGCAATGTTGAAGAAGAGGGTCCAGGGACTGACAGAAGGCAAAGAATGTGTGAGCAAAATGGAAATCCCCATGAACCAACCGAGAGCCTGACGGCCTCAGACCTGCACCTGCAGCCTCTGTCGCAAGGCAATGTGGGCATCTTGGTCCTTCCAGGTACCTGTGGCGGGAGAGTGGAGGTGACACAGCACCCAGCCCAGGCAGCAGCTGGCGACTTCTTTGTGCCCCCATTTTGAGAAGCACTTTAATGCTGCTTTTACCATGATGTTTTCCTTTCATTTTCACAACCTGTCTGAAATGAACACGTTTTGAAATTCTGAAACACATTCGGCCCCAGCGGTTTGAATCAGACACAGGGCCTAGATTTTTATCATCTTTCCTGCTGATAACACTGTTTAGATACTGAGCCCACCAAACCGGCTAGTGAGTCATCCCCACCCTTGTAATGACATGCTTCTTGCCCTGCCAGACTGAGATGGGATGCGATCATTCTTCCTCCTTTCGCCATCGGGGAACCCTGTTGCTTTTCCCAAATGTCCTTCTGTCTTAATATCCTCCAGAAAAAAAGAGGTGCTTGTAGTGAGAGTCTCATCCTGGAAGCTTTGCTCCGTTTTCCTTCCATTCCGTTCACCTTTCTCTCCGCAGCCAAGCTTGCCTGGGCCACTCCTTGCATTCGGGCATCAAAGCTCCCACCTCTGCCCAGGCTCCCTTTGCACCTGAGCTGGTGTGGGGATATGGGCCTCTAGAGGCCTTCTCTCCATGACTCCTCTTCATTGGCACAATTTGTGGCTTACTGCCAGAGTTTTGAAAACAGTCCGATGGAAAGGGCTTCGGAGTGATTTTGTTCTTTTTCAGATCTTTCTTTAAGCGCATCTGGTGCAACATCAAACGGAGGCTTCCTTGCATCCCTGTCCCACGAAGGAAGCCAGGACTTAAAACATCATATTAATCAGAGGGCTTTAAACCCACTTGGGAGTGACACAGCTCTTTGCAAAACGGATGAAAGACTCTGATGAGCATAAGCTCCCTATAAAAGAGTCCTAGAAAAATAAGAATAAATTCAAAATTTATTCATATTATTTCAGGTTTCTGAATGTTTGATCTGCCAAACCCAGATTAAGTACTGCCAACCTGAACTAGTGATTCCAGTCCAAGGTGCAATAGGGCCTTGGCCACTCTTCTCCCACCCTCAATGCCTGGAACCAGCATCCAAAAAATCTCCTGACTAGAGAGAAGTGGGTTCCATGGGTCCTCACTTCCCAGATGAGACCTCTTTGATCTGAAACCTCTTTATCTGTAAGAAAGAGTTCTTGTGGAAGAGGGAAGTTTCCTAAGATGAATACCTATCAAGACTGATCTCGTCCCGGATCGAGATTTCTGAGCCCAACCTCTCTGGTCATTCGTGTCTTCAGCTTTCTCCATGTCCTTTGTTGTTTAAAGCTGAGCTCTTCCATTTACTCTGGATTCTTTCTGTATGGTTTATGGAGAAAAGCAATGAAGACGGTGAGGCAGGTTTATGGAGAAAGCAATGAAGACGGTGAGGCAGGGACTCCCTGCTCTCCACTCGTTGCCTAGGAGGGCTTAAAATTCCTAGGGTCCCCTTAGACTTTTGGAACAAAAGTGAATTCAGCAGATTATCCTGTGAGCAAATCCACAGGGACCCACACTCATGGCCCACGCTGCCATCTCACACCTACACCAATGGGGAAGGAGCTGTATGGTCCTTTGTACCCTGTACCTATTAATACCTATGAGCAGGAAACTGATGAAGACAGCTCAGCAGAAGCAACTTCATACAATGAGAGGTAGCCAAGGGAAAAGTCTGACGATCTTGGCCTGGGAAAGAAATCGAAATCCATCCTACTGAACCTGGACCCTTCTTTGGTCTCCTCTGGATGAGATGTCCTCCTGATGCCACTCCCAACTCCTACCCTTCCTTGACAATATCCATCACCACTGCCTGGTAAACTCCTGTCCTCAAAACCCAGTCAAAAGACAGTTCCTCCCTGGGAGGGGAGAATGCACCCTCCTTGCCTCTTAGCTTTTAATCATACCAGCATGAGAATATGTAGGCATGATATTATATTAATGAATATTTGTTTGCATGTCTTTGCCTACTCTCCCCACTAGACTAGGAGGTTCCTGAGATTAGGGATGTTTTATCTTGTAACTAACGCTTCAAACAGCTCTGCGGGAAGCATCTGCTTTGTCTTAGGGAAATGCTGAAGTTTCCACAGAGATCTTAACTAAGACTCAGGTCAGGAGTCTTAGCTGAACTATGTACAACTTTTCACATAATACCTGTCCTTCACTCGCTCAGGAAACTCACAGGACTAGTGGGGAGGGGAAAAAACAGACCTATAAGGAAACTGCTGTCAGTAAAATCATATGGTTAACTGTCAGGACGGAGGCGTGTTTGGGAGGTAAAGTCCGTTGGGACCTTTTTCTTAAATGCGCTTTAGACTGTCTTGAAAGTCACAGGCTCTTTTCTTACAAGGCATGCTATGTGCACAGGCAGTGTGTATGGGGGTGGAAGCCAGCCTAGACCAAGGCTGGGGGCCAGCAGGTCTGAGCGGCTCATCGCAAGCCATATCCTGAAGGAAAACAGACTAGACTCCACACACCCAGCATGGGCTCCAAGCACTCTCTATGTTGGGACTCTGTCCTATTAGACTATGAAGACTTAAAGGACTCAGCTGAGCGACTGAGGAAAAGTTTTGCAATGGATCAGGCAATAAAAGTTTTCCTCTTGAGCCCTTTTTTGATCTTAGGGCAGTGAGTCAGTTGCTAACAGTTGATAATTACTGGATTTCATAGAGAAAGAGTCCTGGAACCTACATGACACATGGTGAAAGTCACCAGATTACAGTTCTGGGGGACATCAACTCATGTAAGTACCAGTGGAAGCTTGTGGATCTGAAATTCCTTGTCAAGGAGGTGTGAAAGGTCTCAGCAGTTGCTGTTCCTCTGAGGAAATACTGGAGACAATAAATCATTCCGTTAGGTTGCATTGACTGGACTCTTAGTTACACCTCTCCTCTTCCACAAATAGCGCAGCATGGAAATGAAAATGCACAGCCAGTCTTCAAACAGGAATCATGGGTGGTCTCTTTGTGAGAAATAATAATCTAGGAGTCACTGTACAGAGCCACCCGACGACTGACGGACGGTGGTGGAGATAGCACCATGCTCTCTCCCGGTAATGCGTGAAGACACGAAATCTTCACGAACAGCCAGCAGAAGCAACTGGAAATGCATCTGCACAAAGGAAGGAAAATGAACACTGTGTCGTGCCCATAACTGTGATTAGGGAGACAATGATGTGCAAGGCCAACAGGGGTGGACCATGGGGTGGACGACAGGCCTTGTGGTGGACGTCTCCGTTCTTTCTGAGCAACTTGAGAAGTCAGGGAGCGCAGAGATGGGCAGCCAGACTCGGCGAGGCTGGCTGGGGCTCGAGGGGCTCTGGAGTGGAGTCCTGGGGTTTTGGGGGGAGACCAGAGGCCCCGAGAGAGAGGAGCCACAGCTTCCGTTGCTGCTCTCAGCGGCACTGCGAGCTGTTTTCTTAAGGTGCAGCCTCTTTGATGGGACGCAATTAGCATTTCGTGCTCCCTCAGATCAATATTCCTTTTCACACTTCCTCTGGTAAAGCTCCATTAAACCTCCTGAAATCAGAACTCTGACTGCCTGCCCCCGGGGAAAGCAGACTTTGCCACCTTTATAAAACCTGCTCATTTCCTCTGACTACTGCGTGGTGTCGCTCTCGACCAGTGAGGCAACAATAAAAGAGAAAACAGTCGGGTTCAGCATGCAAAGCTTTATTCTTACTTCTCTTCTTCCTCCTGGAGATCTCTCTGGAAGGAGATCAACAGTGTCTTTTATACATTCTAATAGCCAATCAACATAAAGCTACACCACAAGTGGCCAATAGGATGCCTGTTACTAGGCAGACAGATGGAAAACAGCGTCCAATGCCTGATCAGTTGAACATGTCAGCCGTTAAGGAGAAACCTTGTAGATGTTAAGGAGAAACCCTGTAGCAACTGCCACTGCCCTTTGGCTCAGCCGTTAGAAACCCTGTAGCAACTGCCACTGCCTTTTGGCTCTCAGGCAGGCGCCATCTTTGCTCTTAAAGCCCTGCATGGCCCTTGACATCTCCCCCTTTTTTGTTTTAAAAGCAACCGTACCTGTCTTAGGTTGTTCCCTGTCAGACAGCATCATTACCCATCTTGGGGAAACCAGGAGTGCAAAGGCTCCGGTCCCTGTCTTAGGTTGGTATGAGTCTACAGGAAAGCGTACCCGTCTTTGACTACTGGTCGAGCATGTTTACCTGGGGAGAGTCGCCATTCTGTAGGGCGAGTAGCGCCTGCTTAAACACCAGGGTATCTCTAGAATGCTGTCGGCGCATGCGACATAAGAACCAGCAACACAAGCAAATAATCATAATCAAAATCCCTCCAAGAGAGATAAATCTAAACCATTGGGAACCTCAAGAAACAAAAGACTTCAACGTATTTTCAACATCTGAAACAGTTGCAATAAGCACATGGGTATTGTTAATCTTTAAAATCTCCAAATAGTTAAATTTTCAAATTTTACAGACCAATATCTCGTGAGCATCTTCCCTATTTTCTTAGACAAGTTTGCCGCTCGGGAGAAACTATTGGTTACACAGCCAAATTCAAAAGATTGCACACAACTATGGGTCAAAACCTGGGAATGTCCACTTGTTCTTGCAAAAGATTGATACGATCCTGCAGTTAACCTTCAAGGGAGATCAGCGGGAGGACTGTCGGCCAGACTTTCACCAGGCTCCACAGTTGTATTGCATAGGCACTCTTCATCAGAAGGTGAAGGAGGAGAGTCGTCCACAGGATGATCTTTGGCATCATGGTCGGTAGTGGTGATGTCCTCAGTAATAGGCCTCACCAGCCGTTCAGGTACCCAGACTGGTGATTTTTCATCCTGTGGGAAAACACAAACAGATCCTCGGGTCCAGATTAACACTGAATCCGGGCCTTTCCATTGTCCTGTTAGAATGTCCTTCCAAAGTACTAAAGGTTTTTTGCTATTAGAAGGTTCATGGCCTTCCTTATCTATAATCCCACTGTCCCTTTCGGGATCAAATTATAAGCATTAGTGGGAATAGGTTGCACTCCCATTTCTGGAGTTAGTATTGCTCTGGCAGAGGCACAGAGGTCCAATCCTGCGCTCCCTCTTGTTTGTCTGATAGGTCTGTCAATGGGTAGTGAGTGCGTGGCACTGTCTGAATGACCCCGTATATTTGAGAGCCCCGAGGCCTGGGGCCCTGCCTCCCATTTTTTGGCATAAGTGGGGGCAGTGGATTACCATTTTTGTCTCTGGTTGATCTACATTCATTAGTCCAATGATTACCATTATAGCACCGTTGACAGGGTCCAGGAGGGCCACTTGATTTACATTGTTTTCTCATGTGGCCAGGTTGACCACATTTGAAACATACCTTTTGGCTCTTCATGTCCTGTGCCTTTATCATGGCCATAGCCATAGCTGCACCCTGCTCTTTTGCTAAAGACACTTGGATGGTACCTTCATTTATATCCTTACAGGCCTTTAAATACGCTGATAAGTCTTTACTTCTCCAAGGGCATATAGCTTCCTTGCACCACTGATTAGCCTGCTCGTAAGCCAATTGTTTCACCAAAGGCATTGCCTGATCGATGTCTCCAAAAACACGGCTAGCTGTTTGCATCAGTCTATCCACAAAATCTGCATAAGCCTCATTGGCTCCCTGAATCACCTTAGAAAGCTGTCCTTGCAAATCTCCTGTGCCTGACAGCGTCTTCCAAGCTCTAACTGCAGCATTAGCGATCTGCTGATAGACCAACAGGGGAAAGCCTAATTGCTGTTGAAGCTCCTGAAATTGCCCTGTACCTGTCAACATCTCTACATCCCAATGTGGATTTCCTGATGCGACATTACGTCTAGCAGTGTCCAAGCATAACTCCTGATTGGTAACCTTCCACAACAAATATTGACCTCCAGAGAGACAAGCTCTAGCTATATTCCCCCAATCACTTGGAGCCAGGTTAGAATTCGCAAGTGATTCAAGGAGAGATAATGT
>PVKS010039870.1:0-16987 GCA_004027875.1 Aplodontia rufa | reverse complement strand
TAGAGTCAATATCATCAAAATGGCCATTTTACCCAAAGCCCTACACAGATTTAATGCAATCTCTATCAAAGTACCAATGTCATTCTTCACAGGTATAGAAAAAGCAATACTCAAATTTGTAGTAATAAGAGAAGACCCAGAATAGCCAAAACATTACTCAGCAAGAAGGAGGAGGCAGGAGGCATCTCAATTCCTGACCTGAAATTATACTACAAGGCTATAGTAACAAAAACAGCATGGTATTGGTACCAAAACAGAATAGAAGACCAATGGAATAGAATAGAGGATTCTGAGACGAACCCTCATACCTTTAACTGTCTGATATTTGATAAAGGGGGCAAAAGCATAGTGTGGAAGAATGACAGCCTGTTCAACAAATGGTGTTGGACAAATTGGACAGCCATATGTAGACAGCTGAAATTGGACCCTTACCTTTCACCCTGCACAAAAATTAAATCAAAATGGTTCAAGGATCTGGATATTAAATCAGCAACTCTACAATTGCTTGAAAAAGAAGTAGGATCGACATTACATGACATAGGGGTCAACACAGCCTTCCTTAGTAGGACACCCATGGCATAAGCAGTAAAATCAAGAATAAATGCATGGGATGCAATTAAACTAAAAAGCTTTTGCACAGCTAAGGATTTAGTCAAGAGTCTCAAGAGAGAACTGCAAAATGGGAGAAAAGTTTTGCCTGCTACACCTTGGACAGAGGGCTAATATCCAGAATATACAAAGAACTCAAAAAATTAAATACCCAAACCACAAATAACTCAATTAATAAATGGGCTATGGAACTAAAAAGAAGCTTCTCAACACAGGAAGTCCAAAAAGCCCATAAACATAAGAGAAAATGCTCTACATCACTAGCAATAAGAGAAATGCAAATCAAAACTTTACTGAGATTTCACCTCACTCCAGTCAGAGTGGCAAAAATGAAGAATACAAACAATTACAGGTGCTGGAGGGGCTGGGGGAAAAGAGGAACACTGTTACATTGCTCGTGAGACTGCAAACTGGTACAGCCACTCTGGAAAGCAGTGTGGAGACTCCTCAAAAAATTAGGGCTGGAACCGCCTTTTGACCTAGCTATCCCATTCCTGGGTATCTTCCCAAAAGAGCTAGAATCGGCTTACTATAGAGATACAGCTTCATCAATGCTTATAGAAGCACAATTTACTATAGCTAAGTTATGGAACCAACCCAGATGCCCCTCACTTGATGAATGGATTAAAAAACTGTGGTACATATATACAATGGAATACTACTTGGCTATTAGAGAAAATGATATTGTGGCATTTGCAGCCAAATGGATGGAGATGGAAAAAATTTTGCTAAGTGAAGTATCCCAAACTCAGAGACTCAAGGGCCGAATATTTTCTCTCATTTGTGGAAGCTAGAATATAAGCAGGAACAGTACATTAGATGGCTAGCCTAACAATTACCTTGACATGTATGAATTCTTACATGATCATGGGGAACTGTGCCTAGGTTCCTGGGGGACGTAGGGAAGGGAATAGGAAGGACATCAAGGAGACTAGAGGTAGGTAGTATGGGGGAATCTAATCTGAGGGCAACCTCCAACTTCCAGGAGAAGTCCAATGAACTTGGGGCTTAAGTAAAGTGAAACATGGAACAATGGGGAACCCAAAATGGGGAAATCATGGTCTGGCACCAGTATTGGCTTGTTCTGTCATTACACTTTTGTTCTTGATTGTTTGAAGATGAACCCCTCCTAGTTGTAAGACCATGTTTATCGAATAAAAATTTTTAAAAAATGAGAATTCATCTAACAAGGGAAGTAAAAGAATTCTACAAAAAATTTATTGAACATTGAAAAAAGAAATTGAAGGAGAACTGAAAACATGACAAGATGTTCCATGTTCTTGATTAGGCATAATTAATATAATTAAAATGGCCATTCTGCCAAAAGTATTATCCAGATTCAATACAGTCCCCATCAAGGTACCAATATTATTCTTTGCAGATAAAGAAAAAGCAATTCTCAAATTCATTTGGAACAACAAGAAACCTAGAATAATCAAAACATTGCCAAGCAAGAAAGATGAAACAGGTGGTTTTATAATACCAGATCTAAAATTATACTATAGAACTGTAATAACAAAAATAGCATGGTGTTAGATCAAAATAGGCATGAAAAACCAATGGAATAGAATATCACACTCTGAAACAAACCCACAAATCTTTGAACATCTGATCAAAGGGGGTCAAAATATTACATGGAGGAGAGACAGCCTATTCAACAAATGGTGCTGGACAAACTGGACAGGCATTTGCAGAAAGCTGAAATTAGATCCTATCCCTCTCACTTTGCACACAAATCAATCAAAATGGATCAAGGAACCAGCAATTAAAGTAGCTACCACACAACTGCTAGAAGAAAAATTAAAAGCAACACTCCAGCATATGGGAGTAGGCAATGACTTTCTCAACAAAACTCTCAATGTGAAAGAATTAAATTCAAGAATCAATGAGCCGGGTGCTGGAGCCATGGCTCAGCAGCTGCAGCACTTACCTGGCATGCACAAGGATACAGGTTTGTACACCAGCACCACATACACAGCAAGGTGTTGGAGCGATGAAAGCCATATGAAAAACTGAATAAAAACTGATTCATTCTCTCTCTCTCTCTCTCTCTCTCTCTCTCACTGTCCTCTCTCTTTAAAAAAATAAAAAAATAAAAGAATCAATGAGTGAGAAAACACTGAACTAAAAAGCTTTTGCTCAGCCAAGGAATTGGTCAAAACTGTTAAGTGAGACAGAATGGGTGATAATCATGGCCTGGGATTCCTCTGATGGGGACTAATATTCAAAATTTACAAAGAACTCAATAAACTTAATATCAAAATCACCAACAGTCCAATCAACACATGGGCCAGAGAGCTTAATAGATACTTCTCAATGGAGGAAATCAAGCAAACCAATGAATACATGAGAAAGTGTTCTAAATCATTCTAGTAATCAGAGAAAGGCAAACCAAAACTACATTATGATTTCACCTTCTGGGTATTTTCCCAGAAGAGCTAGAATCAGAACATTACAGTGACATAGAAACTCAATTTTCAATAGCTAAATTATGGAATCAACCCAGATGCTATTCCCTGGATGAATGGATCCAAAAGCTGTGGTATATATATATATATATACATATATATATATATATATACACACACACACACGTACACACACACACATACATACACACACACATACATATACATACATACATACATAATATGGAGTTCTATTCAGGTATTAGAAATGAAACGCAAGAAATTATGCTGAGCAAAATTAGCCAAACCCAGAAAACCAAGGGTCAAATGTCATTTCTCATTTGCGAAGGCTAGGGTAAAACCCAGGCCTGGGTGAAAAGGAGCCAAACACATGCACTGGACTCACTAAGGGCATAGCAACCCCTAATCTAGTGGAACCACAGATATAGGAGAGGGGAGGGAGGGATCTGGGGGAGGAGAATCAACCATGTAGCTTACTTTTTACTCTTACTCTTTACTCACCCAAGAAGCCCGATAATACTTATGCAATCATTTAATTCTGAATAAAAATAAAGTCTGTCCTATCTAAACACTTAGGAATCCATACAGCTGTACTCTAATCCAGTCCACATTTCTCTCTTTAATTCACTATGTTGCCATAAAGAGACTTTGGAAAATGCGTTCCTGAAATCTAGTTGGATGGTGTACACAATTTTGCCTAATGAAATAATACTTTTTTAACATTAAGGAAGGGAAAAAAATGTCCCTGGGGATTTTGTAATATACATGTTTCATTTTTATCTTAATTGTGTTTTTCTCCCATATTCAGAAGTTGCAAATATGATGTTGGATATCTCTAAACGACTATTGATTTTCACTCCACCCTAATAGTCCCTATAGATTTGAGATGTAAGAGTATCTACTATCCAGGTCCTAAGTTTTATAGTTTCTCAAAGTGAGTTTGGGCTATTCAGTTTTCTAAGGGGAACCATAGTATTTCAGAAGGTAAAATTGATTATTTTTTGATTCATTGAAAGTTTCTTGATCACTAGAGTTGCATAAAAATAACTTTCCAGTAAGAATTGTAGTATAAGTAGGTTTATTTTTCTTATAGTTATCAAGAAGTACTTGGCATTTTAATTTGTTTTTTTATTTTTTAAGTCTTTTTTATTAGTGCATTATAGTTATACACAATAGTGGGGTTCATTTTGATGTAATCGCATGTGCATGGAATATAATTTGCTCCACTGGAATTCTTTTGAGTAAAATAAAGTGAAGATTTGTTTTCATAACAAATAATTTTATTGCCTCCACAATCAAGCTATTTCAGTTGCTTGTAAATCTTTTTCCTCTCTACCCCTGGGGATCTCTGCCCTCATGTGAAGTGCTCCCTCTGCTTCTCTCCCACATTGTCATTGACCTGTTCAAAAGTGATTTCAGGGAAGCTGGAAACACAAAGTTTCAGGTACGTTGAACTGCGGTTCAGTCATCTAATCACTTACAGAATTCAACTTCTGCCTCAAACATTGTTTTGTATTACAAAGTAAATTGTCAGTGGTTCATATTTAACAAAATAGCCTCACAGTCATGATCTTACAACTTGGAATCGAAGTCCTGAAATGGTTGCATAGAAAAGAATATTCTACCCTGTCCAGCATTAACTGTAGCAGCAGGGAGCATAACAGAAATGAAACTCTTTCACACCACCCCCCCATGAAATTCTTGACGTGTCCAGTGCTACGGGCATTTCTTAGCAGAAAACAGAAGACTTTAAATTAGGTCTTCCTCTTTGCAACTCTCAGTATATTTTTCTCCAGTGTTCTGTAGCTAAAACTGTTAGTTAACCCCCCATCATTCAGAAAACAGATATTAATATGGATTTCTGTTTTAAGTTTATGTGCTCGTAGAGCAATGTTTATCTTATTAGTCCTGTAATCTCTCATTCCTAGGAGCAAGACTGCAAAGAATAAGCACTTTGTAATTTGGAAATTCAGTAACTACCCCATTGAATACTAGAAAGCGTAAAATGAGAAAGCTGGCACTGTACTTGGTTCCTTATATACAGTGTTATTTCAATGATTCATTGGCAACACCAAGGGAGCAAATGCTTACTGGTATGAAAGGCATCCTTTCACTTTAGCATGTTACCAAGAGTAAAATGTCCAATACTTGCACTCTCAGTTTTAATCATCAAATACTATTTTGTTCACGTATTCTATGAAATCTGAGGCATTTTACTTTAAAATCTAATTATAAAAATAAACCTGCAACATAAATAACTACCCTTGCAGTCATACACATTCAATTTGAAGTTAGTAATGGTTATAAATGGGCAATTAACATTTTTGCACACTAATGAGCCCATTTAATTGTGAAGTTAACCATCTTTGTTTGTGAAAGTTTGCTTTATCTCAATGCAAGCATCAAGCAAAAAGATAAAATAATGTGTAGTGAAAGAATATACTTAGAACTAGAGTTCAAGTGCTTGCCTGGCATGTACAAAGACCCGGGTTCAAACCCTAGCACCCCATACACAATTAGGTGTCAGAGAAATGAAGGGCCAAAAGAAAAAATAAATAAATAAAAATGATTCTCTCTTTTTCTCTCTCTTCCTCTTTCCCTCTCTCTCTTGAAAAAAAAAAAGAATATACTTGCCATTTTAAAAAGATGAATGGTTTCACTTAATGTATTTTACAGAGCGGTAGGTACAATGGAAAACGTTAAATCCCCACATTGTAGTGATGCGTACATTTTTCTCAGTGACAATACAAATAGCTGAATGAAAGAGATCTTCCCTTGGCTGTGTGCTAACAGAATTACCACCTGTCCTTTCACCACAATTAGTGACACTTCACACTCTTGGGCATCTCACAGTGTAGAAAGCATGTGGACAATGGGATGTTCTCTAATGCACTAACAACTCAGCTGCAAGTGCGATGGGATGGTTGTCTTGAAGACGCGTGGAATGGGATCTGCGGCATTTCTCAGAAGCAGGTGTTGGATACATAAATACACATCCAGAACTGTACATTTGGCCTTTCTGTTTCCCATTCTCCATTACTTTTCTTTTTTAAGTGCCTGATCTCATCATTACTTATGCCAAAAGTAGTTAGCTGAAGTGACTATTATGTTCTTTAGATTAGAATAACAAGTGTACATTGTCATTCTAAATACTTCTAAATAAATTCTAGTTAGCACCTTTGAAATCCATCTAGAATACTTCTTTTAAGATGAAGGAATTGTCTATTCCAAACTAGGTAGCCTTTTCTTTTATAAGAACTCCATGTATTTGATCATTTTGGATATAAAATTTATTGCTTAGTACACAGTCTTCTGATTAAAAACTCTATGAAAGACACATTTTGGGCAGTCTATACTTATTGACCCCTGAGGCTCATTATCTGCTCTTGGAACAGGATGACAGCATGCTTTTATTTTCTCTAGCCCATTTATAAAAGATATTCTTTATTTTGCAAGATTTGAGAAATGGCCTATGCTAGATAATCAAATAGACATCCTTATTTGTTTCATTTTGAAAGAATGGAATATCACTTTACAATTTAGACTGCTATACGACATGTTTAATGATTGATAAGACTTATTCCAATTATGTAATACTGCACAGGAACTTCTAAATAAATTCTAGTTAGCAAGGTCAAGTTAGGCTGTAAATGCTACAAGGACAGGATCATACATACTTGTTTAGTATGTGCACAACATCTAGGACAGAGCCAGGTACATAGTAGGATATCAAGAAAGGTTTTTGTTTTATATCTACTAGAGAAACCATCTGGCACAATCAATTGATACCACTCAACTCTGCTTCCAGGATACATGAGAATTTTTATTTGCCTATAAAATGTGTAACTCAAGGGTTCCATCTCAGATTCAATCTCAGAAACTAAAAAGGTTACCATGAGCTGAACTCAATAGCAATACTATTTTTTCATCAAAATTATTTTTACAAATAAATGTTTTAATAAAAAAAGAGGGACAGTGAGAGAGAAAGAGAATTTTATTTAGTTTTTCATCTGGTTTTCATTGCTCTGGCACTTAGTTAGATATGTAGTTTGAACCTTGGTCCTTGTGCTTGCCAGGCCAGTGCCATAACTGCTGAGCCACTGCTCCAGCCCCTACAAATAAAACTTTAATGATACAGGAAAACATTTTTATTTCAAACAACTTAAGAAAATTAGGATAGCACAAATCACAACCATTTTGGAATTAATACACTGGAAGGAAAGATAGCAAAATACTGATAATCTCTGGGTGGTAAAATTATCGTGGGTATTTTCTCACCTCTGCTTTCCCATATTATAATTTTTTTCCCTTGCTGCTGGGGATTAACTCGGGGTGCCTCACGCATGGTCAAGCCTGTGCTTGACCACTGAACTACATCCCCAGTCACAACTGTTTTATGATAAATAGCTACCATTTCTATTTTCCCGTATCTTACAGTTTTAAAAAATAATAAGCAGCTATTATTTGTGTAATTTTAACACTCTTATGTTTTAAATGCTGTAAAATCACTAATCATTCTTCAGTTTTTATTTTTTTCAGGGCTGAGGACCGAACTCGGGGCCTTGTGTGTGCTAGGCAGGCGCTCTGCCACTGAGCTAAATCCCCAACCCACAGTTTTAAATTTTTAGATAATTGGGCTGGAGCAGTAACTCAATAGTTTCAGCTCTTGCCTGGAATGCATGAGGATGTGGGTTCAACCCCCAGCACCACATACCACATACACAACTAAGTGTTGGAGCAACGAAAGCCAAGCCAAGGAAAAACTAAATAAAATTCTCTCTTTCTCACTGTCCCTCTCTCTCTTTAAAAAAAAATTTTTTTAGATAATTGCTCAAATAACTTCTTCAGTTTAGGTCTATACTTTCACAAATGACTAGAACTAGAACATAATTCTATTTGTGTGGATGTGTGTTCTGAAAATACAATGCTATTCTGAAAGAGTAGGGCCTGCACTAAAACTTGTCTCCATACACACACAAAAAAATGGATGTATACTTAGAATTGTCAATCTGTTTCTTCGAGTTATTCCTTTTTATACAAAACCATGCAAATATCTTATCATTGTTCCATGCTTTACCAAGTTAATCTGAATTGGTATTGAATATAACATAGTGAGAGTCCCTGGGAAGAATCATAATAATTGTTTTTACTATTATTTTTAGAAAACTGTCAGTTGAGGTTGCTAAATATTTCAGTTCCTGGAATTGGAAATAGTAATTAAGTTTTGGAAAAAATTTCCTTTGTTTTGGGAAATTCACCATGATGAACTTTTCGTTCCTCAAAAATACCTACCATTATTCCTGGAGAACATTGTAAATTCTCCACTAATCTGAATGTAGTAGGTACAGAATAAATCTTTGTTCTGTTGAGAAATGTAAATGGCTGCACTTTTAGGTTGAATGTATCTTGTAAAGTTAGAGAACTGTTGTCCGAGAATATAGCTATGTGCCAAATACTAGTCCCCATTACACATTCAGATGGGATTACCTCAAATTTGGGGAATATATTTTTTACTTATAGAGATTGTAGTGAACCAGGGAGAGAAGGCCAGGGTCTGTAGTTGGAATTTGGGTTGATAAAAAGGAATAGGTCCTTTTTCTTTAAGAGGACAAAAAGCAGAGCCTAGCTGCTTTAGATAAACATATTCATATCAAATTGACATCCTCCCTGCTAACGAACAAAGGTGCTACATGTCTTAAAAGTTATTGCAGGGACACAGACAGACCTGCTGGTAAAGATGATTACGAGCACAGATCAAAGACCAGAACTTTGGTGTTCTTCTTTCTATTTTTTTTTTTTTAAATAAAATCTGTCTGCTACGCTTGCCTCTGTGTCCCTTGGTTTCATTCTTCTACTTCAGGAGCACGTGAACAGACTCCTACCAAACCGCCATCAGCATTATCTGAGCCTTGACTGTTAGTGCATGCCCTCCTTTTGCTGAAGGACCAGGCCTTTCTAATATCCAACTAGCCAGGGTTATAATTGGTGGGCCTGGGCTTGGGCGGAGGAGAGAATCTTTCCAGTGGTCCTAGAATGAAAGAAAGTGGAGATTTCTTCTTGGCTGGAGCAATGGACTAGACTCCAGACACTCAGCAATCTTCAGGAAGCTAGGCTGGATCCCAGGCACTGAATTCAAGTGCCCAGGGTAAATCACTAGGAGGCACTGGATCTTATCATTCATTAAAGTATCATTGTCCTTGGCCTTCCTGAGACCTGGAGGGTTGGAGGAGAGGGGATTAACAAAAATGGGTGTGTCTACGCTTAGAGCAAATCAGTCCTGCATGAACAGTGTCAGCTTTCACCAGAAATGGCCAAAGGTGACTTAGAGTCCTATAGTGCAGAGTGACACTAAAATGGGTTAGAGGGACATGGAAGCTTCCCCAGCAAAAATTCTGTCAGGAAAAATTTGAGGAGAGACATTGTAGAAATAGCATTTCATATTAAACATTCTGGGAAAGTGGGAGTCACCAATCATTATGGTTTAAACAGTAAAGAAATATGACCCAAGCTAGAGAACAGGGTTTAGTGCCTACACATGTATAAACTAGTCTTTATGATACAAACATAGAATTTGAGACTAAGACAACCAAATAACCGACTTCAAGTTCTCAGTTTAAGCTGTTACAATGTGTTTAGCAACATTTCACTAAAAAAAAAAAGAAAGTCCTCTATTGTGTTTTCAACTCTAATTCCTAATCTTTTTTTTTCTGACTCTGCTAAGAGATTAGTGTTCCATTCCTGTCTCTTATTGTTAGAAAGTTCTTTTTTATGCAATCCTCTTCTTCACACTAACCTTCATCTCCTGTTTTGTAAGGAAAGAATTGTGCCCTCTTCTCCAAACACATTAAGTATTTCAAATAATAAGGTAGAATAAATCAACACTCCTGATGGGCTGCAGGAGCAGGTCACAATTTATCAAAACCCTATGAATAGACCCAGTACTCTTCTAAGGAGACCTGAAGAGGAGCTTTTATCACTTCTGTCCTGCGTAAGCCTTATGGCTCCCAGCTCATGGTTTCATCCAGAAACAGTGCTCTGGGAAAGTCTGGCCCTGAGGCAAAAGCAGAAGTAAGTAATGGCAATTGTCTAAGAGCCATTGAGCCAGTGGGAGCATCCAGACCCCGCTCTTTGTGTGTTTGACCAAATTGGCTTTGAAGAGCAGAGATAGGAATTCTTCAGGATTTTCCTACAGACCTCTGTGGCCCATGCCATTCCTTTTCATCACTTGTCAGGTGGAGAACAGGAACAGACCCTGTTTCTCTACCTTTTCTTCAAACCAGATAGCCTGGAAAGCCCGAAAAGATAGCAAGGAAATTACTTTTTCTCTCCATGTTTGAGGGTATGACAGGGGCAGTCTTAGATCTATAAGAACCTTCTAGTCGGCTCCTTCCTTCTTGCCCCAGGGACCGTAGTCTCCCTCAGAAGGGGATGTCTAATCCAGTCCCTTAGAGATGAAGGCTGGGCTCCCAACTCTCACAGTGCAGTTGACCAGTGGAGGTTCCAGGACTGTGCAAGCAACACAGAGCCAGGGACCTCTTAGCAGTTCAACATCAGAGGATTCCAAAACCAAGCTGAGGGACTGGGAACCAGGAGTCTGGTTGAATTGGATGACCAATGGAAGGGCAAAGTTGATTGGAAGATGGGGAAAACAAGGTGATTGGGGTTTTTGAGATGAGGCCAATTCTCTGCTCCCAATGGCGAATGGGGCCTGGGCTGACTACAGATTCCAAGAGCCAAAATAGCCCATTTTTAGTTGTTTGTAGCTAACTGGGCATTTGGGCTGGCTGCAAGTTTATGCAGCTGAAATAGTGTTCACAGCTCCCCAGCTAAAAGCTAGGGATTATATTGGTTTGCATATGAGCCTCGATTAAGATGCATGTAAATAGGCACTGAGAAAAGAACCAACATCATTGGTTGAAATCAATGGAAAACAGGCATTGAAACTCATTGAAACTGGTCACCAACATCATTGGTTAAAGGTTATGTAAAACAAGTGGCAAATTCTTTCTAGTTCCCACCTGCTTCTACCCCCACTTCTTAGTTTTCCTGCCTCTTGGACAAAGGAGTTGCTCCACCTGGTCAGCCTCCTGGTGCTGTTGCATATGAAGGCCCTGAGCATGCCTGTCAATCACTCTCTACTGGCTAGCTTCTAGGTGGGGTTAAATAGTGCCCATGGTCCTTACTACCTAAACATTTTACTCTCTATCTCTCCTAAACTGTCTCTAAGGAGGGGTAAAAATGGATGGGCAAAGGGCAGTTTGTGTATGTGAGTGTACAAAGGCCCCATGGCTTGGATCATTTCCCAGCAAATCTTTAAAACTGCAGGACTACACTTGACATGAATTATTCAAGTGGGTGATGGTTCCTGAATGTGTGAGCCTGTAGGGCTTTCTGGGTGTTCCCACTCGCCCAGACACTCCGCAGGAAGTGAGAACTTTTCCCACAGATCAGAAAGGTAGCTGCCTAAGAAACAGGGGGAACCAAGAATGCACTTCCTATCTCAATCATTCAGGTCTAGGATTGCCATGTTTTTCAGGAAGACAGTTCCCTAACACAAATAAGTAGACATTTTTGGTGTTGTTCAAGGGTAAATGAGTTTCTTCAGAGCATTCTCTCTCTTTTCTTTTAGCTCTTGTGGATTCACTTGAATTGTGAGTTGAGAAGACAGCTGTCCAGTGTCTTTGCCCTAATTCCAAGATGAAACTCAGATAATGAAAGCAGCTTCCCTGGGAGGTGACCTAAGCAAAAGATCTTTGAAAAAAAATTATGGGACCAAAAAAATATTTTATTTATACTACTTGCCATAAATAAGAAAAAAGTCTTTTCATCTTTTGCTTATGTTGCTTTTTAAAAAAGAAACTATAACTATGGTTATTGTCAAACAGTTCTCTTGTACTTAAAACCAATCATCCATTTAACGTTATGGGTTCCTTTAATTCTTTTTATTTATTTTTAATTGACAAAGGATTACATATATTTATTGTGTGCAGTATGATATTTCATAACTTGTATACATAATGGAATAGCTAAACAGCCAAATTAGTACTATTTTATGAACCAAGTTTTAAGTTAAAAAATCCATTCCTTAAAAAATTTTATCAAAAATCTTTTTAATTACAAACTGAAATTTTTTCTTTAGCTTTAGTTGCTAAATTTTTAAAAAAATGTGATTGATATCATTAAAATGATATAAATATACAATATTATTATATATGCCTAATTCTAGTATCACTTTTTCCTTCTGGGAAAAAAATGTTTAAAAAGAAACTCACCTACATACATGCAGGTTAAAAATTGCCCTTGACAAAAGATAGCCGTGCAATAAAAATTCCTCAGGCAGATTATTTTTTTTTTGAGGCAGATTAATTTTAACAACACTCAAAATGTAGGTCAAAATCTTAGACAATAAGGAAGTTAGAAAGGAGTTAAAATGTTGAGACAGTCTGAAATTTCCAAGGAATCCCAGTGATAGGAGCAAACAACACACTTGTGGAATTCATTTATCAAGTCTTCACAAAAATGAGAGATTTTTCCCAGTACAGAATGACCTAAATGGATAGTTGTCCAAAGGCAAGAGGATGTATGGAATAAACATTCAACTATCTTAGATTCTGCAGTCCTTCATTCTTACCTAATCTTCCTATTCATGTTGTCTTAATATTTCAAACGGCCTCATTAACTTACTTCTTTATTTTTCTATAATGTAAATATACATTTTAAACTTAGTTTCCATGCTTTTGTGATACTCAAGTACACTTAAGTCAATAATTTATTCCACTTGGAATTGGAACACAGGGAGCTTTGGCCTCTCTGAGTGTGATCCAAGGGCCTTTGATTTCTGAAACTTTGACAGTTAGTTGACTGGTTGACACTGGTTCCTTCTCTCCTTTTTAAAATTATTATAAACTCAATAGGACTTACATGTGGAAATATTTTGAACAGAATGGTTTATACTTAAATTTTTATTTTGTTCAGGCTCCTATAATAATAAATGTTGTAATGAAGGCAACGGCCATGTTGAAAGGCTAGGAAAAGGGACTTGTGATACATATATGGAAAACATACTAGCAGAGACTATTATTTCAAGACCAAAAATGTCCAATACTAGTTAAAAAAAATACAAATCCTTTTATCTTGTTAAAAAAGGAGGGGGGATGAATTAGACAATAGAAATATATACCTGGCTGTTTCCATATTAAGCATACTATAAGTCTTTTATTCACTGGGTCCATTGTGACTCATTGGGGTTACAGGTGCTACCATGGGGTAGGACTAATAATCTTTGCAACCTGTGTTATGCTGCCACAGAGCTGACAAGGGGCTGCTATAGGTTATTGTGAAAAGCACTCATATAGGGACATGACTAAGATATCATGGAATACGGAGGATGGGCACCCAAAGAGCTTATGAAGGGATGGTGCCAGAGACTGAGGGTCACAAATGTCCTGCTTGAATATATCCTAGGATATATTTGGATTCAATCCTGAAATTTATGAAAATCCTGTGAGAGTTTTACACAAAAGAGTGTGTTCAGAGTTCTTTTTCAGCAAACTCACTTTAGCAACAGTGCAGCAGAAGGATTATAGAGGAACAAAAGTGGAAACAGGATGATGAGGTAAGAGGCAATACGGGAGAGAAGGGGTGAGAGCCTGAGATAAGACAGAAACAGGTGGAAAGTGGAATGGTGCAGAAGAGAAAGTGTTTTGAAAGCATTAGGGAGTTGGTCAATGGCCTGTGGGGGAAGGGAGAGGAAGGAGTCCAGAATAGAGTCAGCTGCTCTGCTTCACACAGTGGTTACCTCCTGGTCAGTGATCTTACAGAGACATCCCTTTTGGAGATGAGACAGTGAGTTCAGTTTTCCATTTTAGTACTAGCCACTTGAAAATATCTTTGTACAACTGAGCCTCAGAGACTTCTATCTCTGTCAGTCAGGATAGATTAGATTTTTCTGCAAAAATATTGTAACCCAAGGTTACAATAACTTAAATGAAGGGCAATTCTTCACTAATTGTACAGTCTTCGTGAGTAACTAGAAACTCCACGTCAACACAACAACGTGACTCCCACCCCTTTTGAAGCATACATTACTCATTCAACAAAAACTGAGCATCTACCATGTGTCAGGGATTGGAAAATAATAATGAACAAGGCAAACATCAGCCAGCATCTCTATCATCAGGGAACTTACAATCTATCAGCAAAAGTAGAAGCTAAACAAATAATCACAAAGGCTTTTATTATGAGTGTAATAAGCAGCGGGAAGACAACTCATCTGTGTTGTGAGAATGTAAGAACAGGACATGGTGGAGTCATTATCTAATTAAGAGTTGATCAAGTAAAAGTTCAAGGAATATAGGCAGAGGGATACGCTTTTGGGAAAATTAAAAGGTGGGAAAACCATTGGTACCCATGGGGGAACGGACATAAATCCAGTATGACCAGTGCAGAGTAATTGAGAGGAAGAAACAGGGCTCCAGCCTGAGAGCACAGAGACATCATACAACAAATTAAGGCTTTAACAAGAAGCTAAAAGCTATAGGAAGTCATCAGAGAGCTTTAGGCTTATGAGAAAAATCATCAATGTGTTGTAAACAAGGGTGGCTCAAGTCATTCTCAAATGTCCCCACTTCATGAGAGCCCAGCTTTGACCTCCTTATCTAAAATGACATCCTCACCTCCCACACCAGCCTCCAGATCCCACTTTTGAACATTTTAAATAATTTACTTACGTATTTGGGGTTTTTTTTGTCTGTCTTCTCTTACTAGGTAGACTATAAACTCCACTACAGAAAGGATGTTTTTTTCCCATAGAAACTGCCTGGCACATGGGTGCGCAACAAATATTTGTTTCACTGCACAAAATATCCATTATTATATAAAGGTTTGTTGTAAGATGGTTTATATATGTGTTTATGATTTAATATACTTTGTTTAAATTAATGGTTTCTTAATCATGTGGTTCCTAGGCAAAGAAAATACTGTGATTTAAATTCTAAAATATGAAAATTGTTCCTGCAACAGAAATTCTGCAAAAAGAAAGCACCCATCTGTTTATTAAAGCTTACGGAAAACTGTTTTCAGTCGATAAAATTTGCTTTGAGCAAATTTTGGGAAGAAAAAACGGTGAAACTTGGTTAGGAATCATGAGTCACAGTGACATTGTAGCATTTTACAGTTGCTACATACCTATCAAAATTACTGCTGTTAGTAAAATTATAGCATTTTCACAATATAGTAGTGATTAACCCTTTAAGCCCATTTTGAACAATTATGGTAACCTTACTTGAATGTGTTTTAAGAACTCATGTGAAGTTGGCAAATTGCAGATTGAAACAATGTCTAGAATTCCTTGGAGAAAAGCCATTAAATTTGGAAAATGTGTAGGGCCTTCTCCTCTCATCTCTGTGCATCTGACCTCATATAATCAGTAGTTCCTAGTTTATTTCAGAAACTAAGTTGCTGAGGGCCTCACTAAATTGCTGAGGCCGGCCTCAAACTTGTGATCCTCCTGCTTCAGACTCCTAAGTCTCTGGGTTTACAGGTGTGCACCACCATAGCCAGCTTAATTGGCAATTTTAGAAGTTATTTTTGTTGTAAGCAAATAAGAAAATGTATTAAATAAATATGGATACATTACACCAAATTAAATACCAAAGAAGTAATTATATTATTTTGATTATGTGTTTGTCACTATAAGGAAACATGTTTACATGTTATTAGTAGTCCATTTTTTGGATCATATGAAGAGAGCTTACACATGACCCTATAGTGCAAGGTAATAATTGGACTAAATAAGGTCACATTCATACTGACCTTAATTTCTTGCCTCTGCACCCTTTCTTATAAATAGGACTTTTTATTCATATTTGCCAAAACCATTCCAGATCAGAACCAAGCCTCATACAGGTCAGGCAGTACTTTTAACTGTGTTTCTAAATCTTTTCTTACCAGCACTCCTACGGAAGTTGGATTCCTACCCCTGCCACTAGCCCGCTGCTTGGGCTCTGCCTCTTCATGAGAAAACCAAGTGCTATCTGCTTGTTCTTCTGCTGCTGAGGCCAAGGAACACCAAGCATGTTCTGGCATATTTAATTGTACCCTTGTACATGCAATTTGGGCTTAAGGCACCTGCATCCTAAACCCTAGAGACAGACAAAGGTCCACATCCCCCCTCTTTTTTTCCCCATTTATCAATGGACCCATCTAAATGAAGTGTGTGTACCTCCTTTTAGATGCTGTTCAAGCAATCTATTTTACCTAAACTTACTAATAAATATAAAAATAGTCATGGATTCCATTAGACTATTCTTCCACACATGGAAGAAAAATCCACTAAGCCAAAATATCCTTGTGTCAATTTCCCAATTAATTTTGCTTGTCTACTGTTCTTCTGGAAACGTCCATGAAGGAAAAAATGTTCCCACCATGGAATGAGTACATCTCTACTGATTTGGTTTCAGATAAGCCTCTGTCAGGTAGCCCTATCCACAATCAGGCTTTTCATGTACTCTGTGGGGCAAAAAGTTTAATGTTTAATGCTAGGCACTTTGGGTTCCTGAATCAAGAATGCCAAGATAAAGCTGGAAAAGTTTAGTTTAATTTTCCAGATGACGATGACACTTAGAGTTATTATATATGTTACTTCCAGCCTTTGAGATGGTCACTATGGAGGACAAAAGAGGCCACAGAGATTCTCCAGCAATAAGCTCCTTAACTGTTATTAAAATGATGCCTCATACACTTAGCATATGGAATGCGGATGAGGTCCAGGATATTGAAATGCCTCTGTGGCGGCCAGCTGAGACTCAGACAACTGCAACTTGAAAAAGCACAAGAGATATTTTAAGGACTAACTGATGTCCAGAAGTGACAAGGCTGCTGGGGGATTATAGCTCCCTGAAACTTGATGTACTTAAGCAGATGTAATCACCATGACAGTTTTATAAGTC
>PVKS010039869.1:0-16973 GCA_004027875.1 Aplodontia rufa | reverse complement strand
AAAATGCTAATAAAGTAGTGCTAAAGCTGAAAATTTAACTTTAATGAGTAAAAGACTGAGAAATAGCTTGACTTGGCTCACATAGGAGATGTAATGAAAAAAATTCATTAGAAAAAAATTAGCAGGGGCTGGAGCGGTGGCTCAGCAGTTACGACGCTCGCCTGGCATGCGCATGGACGTTGGTTCAAACCCCAGCACCACGTACACAACGAAGGGTTCGAGCAACAAAAGCCATGTAAAAAACTCAATAAAATTGATTCTCTCTTTAAAAAAAAAAAAAAAAAACAAATTAGGATACAAGCCCTATCATCAAAGCCCAGGCTCGCTATGAACAGAGGCATTTGTCAGAAAACAAGGAGTTTCAGTGAGAATCAACTGACTTCATGGAATTTACAACAAAGACTATTGGTATTTTATTATTATTTATAAATTGTGCACTATATATTCTTTTTTTTTTCTTTCCTTTTTTTAAGAGAGAAGGACAGTGAGAGAGAGAGACAGAGACAGAAAGAATAAATTTTTATTGAGGTTTTCACATGGCTTTCGTTGCTCTGACAGTTGTGTTCGTGGGTGCTGGGGTTTGAACCCGTGTACTCGCGCATGCCAGGCAAGCGCCGTCACCACTGAGCCACTGCTCCAGCTCCTACTTAATTTACTTTAAAGTGTTTATTTTTTAATGGTCCAGGAACGTAGCTCCAAGGTAGAGCGCTTGCCTAGCATATCCGCAAGGCCCTGACTTTGATCCCCAGCACTGTGAAAACAAATGGAAGCAAAAATGATTTGTTGTTTATCATTTTATGCTTGGATTAGGACCAAAATGTACATTAAATATAATTAATGCATCTAATTACATCTAATATAGATTAAAATCACCTTTAAGGCTAGATGTTTGGAATTCTTTTGAACTAAAATAGTCATCTTTATAAATTGTTTCATTTGTAAATAAGATGACAAAGAAGGCTTCACATTACAATTTGCAAGCTCTCTCGCATACCCCCGTGGACAGTCTAATTCTCTGTAAATGAAGAGCTGAATTGAACATGATCACCATTCCAGTTTCCCTTTTGACCAGTGGTTTTTGAGAAACTAGAGGCGTCATGATGTGGATATTACAACTGAGATCAGATTAATGCAATTTACAGATGGGATGAAGAGCTTCTGGGTGTAAATTGCAGAATTACCATGATTTAAAAAAAAAGAGAGAGGGACAGTGACAGAGAAAGGAATCAGTTTTATGTAGTTTTTCATGTGGCTTTCATTGCTCGGCGCTTCACTGTGTATGTGGTGCCGGGGTTATGAACCCGTGTACTTGCACACGCTGGTCAAGCACTATAACCACTGAGCCACCGCTCCAGACGGAATTACCGGGATTTTTGCACTGCTTTTCACTCCCCACCACCCCACCAACGGTGCTCCTTCAACTTCCCTCCTTTAATGCACAGTCCTTTGTGGGCTAAGCTAAGTGATGTGTGATCACATAAATCACGGTGCAAACTCCTGCAGCTCAGCTCTCAGGCACCAAGTCAACCCCTGTTCACCCCCAGTCACCGCACATTCTTACGGAACTGGTGCCTGGAAGCTGTGGCTCTTGCTGTACTTTTTCCTTACTGATATTGTAAAAACAGATATGGAAAAGAAGACCTTTGAACATCCCAGAACATGCACCCCATGCCTCGTCTTTCCACTGCATGGCACTCACAGTGCAGCTGCGCTTTGATTGACAGGCCCGTCCGTGGGATCCTTTCCAGGGCTAACAAGCCCTGACCCTATGATGCTAAGTGGAGCCTGAAACAAGCAGTTAAGCTCACATCCTGCACACCAGTTCCACATCCCAAGACTGACTACATTTATCACACAATTTGCTTCTTTTAAGTGAAGACCTGGGTGTTGTCATAGACCCTTAAACAAACTATTCAATGTCACCATTGTGTCCTTACAGATAACTATGACAGAAATAATAATACCTTCAGTAGAGGATCTGCAGACAACCTTGCAATAACTCCACATTCTCCCAGGGGTCTTAAGACAACAGGTTGGTGATCACTTATCTAAAAAATGGATGGACAACAAATAGTTCGCGCAATCCTCCATAAATATTGTTCCTCTCTGCAGAGCTTTCGAAAGGTATTAATGGCAGTGAGTTTGAGATTATATTTCCCAATAACCCTGGGAAGCAACTATTCCAGGAAGCCAATTAAAAGCAAAACAGGAATCAGATGAGATCAGAATTCAGCATGTGTATGTGCGTTGAACAGGTAGAGATGTTTTACAACTCAATTGTGAATAATAAGGCACGCCCTTCTTTTCTTGGTCATCACAATCATGAGTTTCCTACCTCTGATTTTGCTAGTTACCCAACGTAACCACGCATGCATAACCTACTCGAAGACATGACATGCCACTGAAATGCAACTTTGGACAATACATGCACACACGGTGACATGTAGCATGAACTCCTGCACACTGTAAAATGATAACGAGTGGAATTTTACAAGATTCAAGGTTTGCAGTTCAAGTCAAGCATTTTATAAGCAAGGGCAATATTTCACCACGGTATTTGTAGAGGTGCTGACGGCTTTATTATTATTATTAATTGTTCATTTGGCAGTCAAGAGAACCAGTTTCCAAAGATGGCCAAAGCGTAGAGTATTGTAATCGATCCAGTTGAAATAGTGGATTCATTAAGAAATGCTTTTTTTTTTTTTTTTAAGAGAGGGACAGTGAGAGAGACAGAGAAAGAGAGAAACAACTTTATTTAGTTTTTCACATGGCCTTCGTTGCTCTAACAGTTGTGTACGTGGTGCTGGGGTTTGAACCCAGGTCCTCGTGCTTGCCAGGCAAGAGCCGTAACCGCTGAGCCGCCGCTCCAGCCCCTAAGATCTGCTTTTGATTACTAGCATGTACTACACAGCATATACATGCCCACATGCCAGAAGCTAACCCACGTCTCTGGTCCCTATACATCACTGAATTCTGCGACAGACACGACAGACAGACACATCGTATAAAATAGGAAATGGCTGAAGTGTCTTGCAGGAAGATAAGAAGGGATGCATCTGAAAAAGATATGCAGATCTGTGCCAAGGGAATTAATCCCCCAACAGAGCCTCTCAGACCGACTGTGAGTGAGTCCACTCAAACCTCAATAAAACGGTAGCAGTGACCAGGAGGAAAAATCTCATTGCCCTTATCGTAAAAAGGGCCGTTACACCTGGGCTTCTACTGCACCAATCCTGCTTCAATTTCCCTTGAAGGAAAGGTTTCTACTTAACACTCACCCACACTTTTTTTTTTCATTTGTGTTAGTTATTTCCAAAAAGAGAACAACAAAAGAGCAATTTGTCTCTGAAGAAATGAAACACTACTCCGGTAAACCCACAACCAACAACTCCCAAATGTCTGTGAACTGCATAATCAATTCTGTGATTAGCAGAGGAGAGTTCTGCACCCACATCGATTGTAAAATGCAAATCCGAAAGCAGCTAATCTTCATAACACAAATATAATAGGTCTAGCATTGATTTTTTTTTTTATAGTGGGGATTGAACCCAGGGGCGCTTAACCACTGAGCAGCATCCCCAGCCCTTTTATTTTTTGAGACAGGGTCTCACTAAGTCGCTTAGGGCCTCGATAAGTTGAGGAGGCTGGCCTTGAACTTGTGATGCTCCTGCCTTAGTCTCCCAAGTAGCTGGGGTTACAGACCCCAGCTGTGCCCACCTAAATTTTTTAAAGAAGTAATATAAGAGGCTGGAGTGGTGGCTCAGCGGTTACGGCGCTTGCCTGGCATGCGTAAGGATACAGGTTTGAACCTGAGCACCACGTACACAATGAAGTGTCTAAGCATTGAAAGTCCATGAAAAACTGAATAAGACTGATTTGCTCTTTCTCTCTCTCACTGTCCCTCTTTCAGAAGAAGAAGAAGAAGAGCTGGAGGAGGAGGAGGAGGAGGAGAAGGGGAAGGGGAAGAAGAAGAGGAGGAAGAGGAAGAGGAAATGGAAGAGGAAGAAGAAGAGGAGGAGGAGGAAGAAGAAGAGGAGGAGGAGGAAGAAGTAGTAGTAGAAGAAGTAATATAACAGTTGGTGGTAATCTGTGGTAAGTTAGAAATGTATACTACAGTGTCTAGAGCAACCACTAGAATATACATACACACAGGAGGTACAGCTGAAAACTCAATAGAGGAAGGAAGATGAAATATTAAAAAAAATATTCAATTTACACAAAATAAGGCCAAAAGGAAAGAAAAAAGTAATAAAGAAGCTGGGATAAATACAAAATAAAGATGGTAGCTTGTTCCCAACTATATAAACACTCCAATTAAAGTGATGATAAAAATGTGGGAGAATGGTACCAGAAATAACATTATCTACTATTTAACATCTTTTAAAAAACAGATCTTTGTTAATATATCTTTTTTTTTTTAAAGAGAGAGGGACAGTGAGAGAGACAGAGAAAGAGAGAAACAACTTTATTCAGTTTTTCACATGACCTTAGTTGCTCTAACACTCAGTTGTGTACGTGGTGCTGGGGTTTGAACCTGGGTCCTCGTGCTTGCCAGGCAAGCGCCGAAACCACTGAGCCACCGCTCCAGCCCTGTTAATATATCTTAATCCCTGTTTGTTAACAGTTTCACATGTGTTATGTGATAACTGGGTCCACACAGAAGGAAAAACTCACTAGGAAATTAACTAAGACTCTATTGGCAGGCCAGGCATGGCAGTACACACCTGTAATTCCAGCAACTCAGGAGGCTGAGGCAAGAGGATCCCAAGTTCAAAGCCAGCCTCAGAAACTTACTGAGGCCCTAAGTAACTTAATGAGATCTTGTCTCAAAATATAAAGAATTTTAAAAAGAGCTGAGGCTATTGCTCAGGGGTTAAGCACCCAGGGTTCAATCCGGGTTAAAAAAAAAAAAAAAAAAAAAAGAGCTCTATCAGCAAAATAACTCAATAGAGGGCAACATGGTGGACACAGCTATGCTGAGGCTGCTGCCATAAGTAGACATGCTTGCTTATTCAGCTAATGGCTGCTACCTTCATCAGAGCACTAGGGACATAGAAAGGTGGGGACTGGACATAGCAAAAAGATACATTATCTTACACACATTGTCCCATCCCCAACCCTAACTGCTCTTGAAAGTCTGAAACACCACTGGGAACCTCAAATAAATAAAGTTAAAAAGAAAAAGTGAGACATTCGTCATACACACAGCACTCAATGAATTTGACATTAGTAAGAAAGTTGATATGATGTATGAACATCTACAGCTAGAGATTTAAACAAACAAATAGTTTCTGGAGCTCATGACCAGAATAATATATCAACATTTTTATAGAAAGCAGACTGAATTCCTATGAGTAAATCATTCCCAGTCCCACACAGGCAGGAGTCTTTAAGACTTTCATCCTTAATAACAAAAGAATTTAATTACAAAGCCAGTGAGTTATGATCAGCATTCTCAGCCTCTGCCACCAGGTCCCGCACTGCATACACAAGTGGCCTTTCCAAGGCACAGGAGGGTCAAGACGGACTCTTGAAAGACAGAGCCTTTAACTCCAGGGTTAACAAGTAGCCTGACCCTGAAGTGTAAGGGATCCTTTATTAATTGATCAGCAATATAAAAATGTATCCTTCTTAAGAAAAGAGGTCAGTTGTGACATCAGATCACTCTGTTATCATCTGGTACCACACTTGGGAAGAAAAGGATTCTGGAGTTAGATTTCAGCAGCAGGACACCTCCTCATTTCTCTCACCTCCTCAGCTCCAAACCACCATCGCCTCTGTTGGATTCTTGCAGTGACCTCCTGACGGGTTTCTGTTTCCACCTAAACCCTTACACCAGAATTCTCAACACAGCCCCAAAGGAGGCCTTGCAAATGTTAGGGCCAGCACAGTCCCTCCAAGGCCTGTAAATTCCTGGATGTGATCCCTCCTACACCTGCTCTGACCTACCCATGGTTCTACGAGGGGGCTCACTCCACTCCAGCCTCAACAGCCTCTTTCAGATCTGTGAGGAGGCACTCGCTGCAGGGGAGCCTCTTCCCAGAAGGTTTTGCCCTTGTGACTTCAAGTTTTTATTTAAATTCCCAACTAGTAGCCTATTTTACTCTTTTCCCCCTTTTTTAGTGATGCTGGAGATTGAACCCAAGGCCTCCCTCACGGTAGGCAAGTGCTCTACCAAACAGCTACATCCCAGTCCTTTTTATCTTTTATTTTGAGAACAGTCTTGCTAAGTAATGCCCAGCCTGGCCTTGAACTTGTGATCCTGAGTCCCTGCAATTACAGGTATGTGCCACAGCTCCCAGATAGTTATCATCCTCTGATGGACAAGAGGATCTACTATATTACATAATTTTAATTAACTATATCATTTATTTTATTTCCTTAGTTGTTGTATTCCCTACATTTCCTTACCAGATTGTAAGGCCCACAAGAACAAAGACTTTCACCTATTTTACTTCCAGTGTCTAAAACATGGTTATATTCAATAGCTAAGTCTCGAGTTTCTGAGTGAATAAAGGAAAGTGGGGTTTTCAGCAGGGGTCATGCAAGAAGAACCCTAAGTTCTGTGATAGAGTCTGGGTCCAGACTCAGTGGCTCACGACTGTAATCCCATCAACTCAGGAGGCTGAGGCAGGAGGATGACAAGTGTGAAACCAGCCTCAGCCATGGGTGTGGGTTTGATCTGAAGGGCAAGGGCAATTCATGAAAGATGGGTTAAAAATCCTCCGAAATGTTACCAAATGGTCCCACCTCATGGCATCACAGCCTCGTGTGGTGCCTGCCACTATGCGCCAGGGTTGGTTTGTGAGACCAATAAAAGTGATGGTCTATCACTTCCAAGATCAGGTAAAATGCTCTAGAGCTCCTTCCATCTCAATCAACCTCTCTCCCTCCTCCCTCAGCCTCTGCCATCTGCCTCACTCACTTTAGGGAAATCTGCCTGCCATGTCACCAACCAACCCTATGGAAAGATCCATGTGGCCAGAAAATTAGACCTCTTGACATCTGCCACGTGAATGTACTTCAAAACAGACCCTTTAGGCTGAGTCAAGAGAGTTCAGAGACCACAGCCCTTCTGATTGCTGACTGCATCTCAGAAGAAAGGGAGCCACCGGCTGGATCCCTCCACCCAGCAGAGCTGAAGCCAGACTCCTGACCCTCAGAAACTCTGGATCTTAACTATCCCTTGTCCTAAGCTGCGAGATTTCAGGACACTGTTTTACACAACAGTAAATAACTGAAGCCAGGTGCAGTGGCACATACCCATCATCCCAGCGACTCGGGAGGTTGAAGCAGGAGGATTGCAAGTTCAAAGTCAGCCTCAGCAACTTGGCAAGGCCTTAAGCAACTTTGAGGGACCTTGTCTCCAAATAAAAAATAAAATGGGCTGGGGATGAGGTTCAGTGGTTAAGCGCTGCTGGGTTCAATCCCCAGGAAAGAAATAGAGGGAGGGGGGGAGGGAGGGAGAAAGGAAGGAAGGAAGGAAGAAAGAGAGGGAAAGAAAGAAAGGAGAGAGAGACAGAAAGAGAAAGAAAGAAAGAGAGAGAGAGAGAGAAAGGAGGGAGGGACGGAGTAAGTCAGACAGACAGTAGGTAGGATGACTGATTTGCCATGTTTGAGTTTAAAAAGCAGAGTCCTCCACTAGGACAGAGGCAGTGGTGGTAAGGAGGCCAGGGATCTTCAAAGGCTCTTCTGGAAGAGGGGATGGGCAGGCAGATTCCGCACTGGATTGGCTGTGGGCGGAGGAATAGGAATCCAGAAGGATGCTCAGATTTCTGACACAGCTGTCTGAATATTCAATGAAGCTACTGGTCAGGGCGTGGGATACTGACTGACCCCGCACTGATTCGTGGTCTGCAACTTCAGCTAAGCTCATAGCTGTTTTCTTGGAATTTCTCAGCCACTATGACACAGCCACTCTTTACCTCCAAGCCCACAGGCAGCTTCAGCGCCACCTGTGCTTGTCCAGGTTCACAGAGGTCATCCCTCTCCTTTACGCCCCAATGCAGGGTCACGCTTCTTCTGTAGCACTTTTCAATGCTTTGCAACATTTTTTTTTTTTGGTATTAGGGGAATTCTACCCCTGAGCTACATCCCCATGTTTTTTTTTTGTTTTTGTTTTTGTTTTTTAATTTTTAGACAGAGTCTCAATTAAGTTGCTTAGAGCCTAAGTTGCTGAGTCTGACCTGGAACTTGCCATCCTCCGGCCTCAGCCTCCCAAGTCACTGGAATTACAGGTGTGCACCACCCCAGCCGACAGTGTTCTGCCGTTTCTTATTTCCACTTGTATCGCCTATGCTATGCTTATGTCTTTTCCACCGTTACATCCCTTGTCCCTGGCTCACAGTAGCAGTTCAATACACCTTAGATGGAAAATAAACCAGACACCTCCACTCTCTCATTAGCAGTTATCAAGCTACACACTGCTCAGAGGAAAATGTCCAAAGAGGAACACTGTCTTGTCCTCCACTCAGGACAGCTGCCCAAAGGTGACAAGCCCAGCTGTCCTGATGCAGTCACCATCTCCCAGCATTCCAGCAGCCCAGGATCACCTGCCCCAGCAGCAGCTAGGGCAGCTCTGGACAGACAGACATGTCTGCAGCTGGGAGAGAGGGAAGTCCTGACCCCAGAAACCCAATTCCCACCAAGAAGCTGACGATATTTTCCTCTGTCTCCCTCCTAGACGAAAAACTGTAAATCTCACAGCCTAAAAGTTCAAATTCCAGGCTGGAGCAGTGGCTCAGTGGTAATTTGCTTGCCTGGCAAGAGCAAGGACTCAGGTTCAGCACCACTTACACAACTAAGTGTTGGAGAACGAAAGCCACATGAAAAACTAAATAAAGTTGATTCTCTCTCTCTCTCTCTCTCTCCCTCTCCCTCTCTCTCTCTCTCTCTCTCCTACTCTCTTAAAAAAAAGAAAAGAAAAAGGTCTGGAGCGGTGGCTTAACAGTTACGGTGGGTGCTTGCTTTGCATGCGTGAGTACGCAAGTTCAAATCCCAGCACCACATACACAGCGAAGTCTTGGAACAGCAAAGGCCACATGAAAAGCTAAATGAAATTGTTTCTTGCTTTCTCTCTTTCTGTCACTGTCCCTCTCTTTAAAAAAAAAAAAAAAGTTCAAGTTCCGTGAGGGCATATGTTTTATCATATTGTGTCTTCACCTATAAAGGCATTTCCTCACTCCTTGGAGTAAGTCTACCTTTCTTAAACAAATAATCCTTTCGCTCAGCAATATGTGCCAAATACCTGGTATGTTCTAGTACCCTTTGCCTCTGTAGAATTCCATAGGGTCTTCTCTCACCAAGAGCAGGGTAACTAGGAAACAGTTTTATTTCCCCTCTTCAAATATTGCCAAGAATATTTAGAGGGCTTCAGGTGTAGCTCAGTGGTAGAGCATTTACCTAACATGCGTAAGGCCCCAGGTTCCAGTCCCAGCACTGCAAAAAAGAAAAAAAAAAAATACAGCACGGGAATATGTCATGATGTTATTTCAAGCTGCAAAAGCAGCTTACAAAACTTTCACATGATGCTTACCCAGCATGTATGAGACCGTCGGTTCAAGTTTCAGAACCAAAAAGAAACACCTTTAATATATAATCCTGTATGCATGTGTCTATATGCATGTGCATATATAATACAAGTGATTATAATTTTCTTCTTCATACTTTCTGATTATCTAAAAATATCAAGAATAAAAATGGTGGGGCTGGAGAGGTGGCTCAGCAGTTTTGGCATGCGCAGGGACACGGGTTCAAACCCCAGTACCACACACACAACAAAGTCTCAGAGCAGAGAAGGCCACATGAAAAACTAAATAAAATTGATTGTCTCTTTTTCTCTCTCTCTTATTGTCCCTTTCTCTTTAAAAAAAAAATAATATAAGGGCTGGAGCAGTGGTGTAGTAGAGGAGCGCCTGCCTGGCATGTGCAAGGACCTGGATTTGAACCCCAGCACCACACACACAACAGAAGAACAAAATCAGATGAAAAAATAAACAAATAAAATTGATTCTCCCTTATTCTCTCTTTCTCTCTCTTTAAAAATAATAGATAATATGAAAAAATATAGTTAGTAAGTGATTAACAATAGGTACCGCTAACGGGTGATAAGTGGAAGTAACTTATCATGGTATTTGTTCATGGGAATTGAATGAAGGGTCTCATGTATGCTAGGCAAGTGCTCTATCACTGAGCTTCATCTCCAGCCCTGATAATTAACTATTTGCTGCCTCCTTACCATATTTTCCTAAATTTTCTGATCATGTATTATTTTAAAACTAATACATCAACATTTGGGTAGGTTGGCATTTTCTCTGCAGTGGCCCCAAATGACAGTTTATCCCTCTCTTTTCCTGTTCTGTCTGTATTAGAATTCTTCTTCCCACATACTAAGCAGTTCAACACTGAGATTTAAACTTCGAAGTCTCTTAATTAGGTTAGGGACACCCCTGCTAAGCGCATCTTCCGGGTCAGTGGAAGCTCACCTTGGTATAGACAGGAACCAATCCTTCCACAGGAAGACAAAAGGACAATCCAACCTACTAATCCTTCCAAAACCCGAATCCTGGGTTGGAATCCCTAGACATGCTGGGCTCTTTCCAACTCCAGCGGCATCGCCCCAGTAGTCGGCAGAAGATCTAAGGAGTCAGTCAGTGAGTCACCATGTCCTGACACCATCTCCTTCCTCGTTTTCAAAGGGTCTTGGGAGCTCCTGCAACAGGTAACTTGTATCTGCCCCTGAGAACATGAAATTGCTGCTCCTCCCTCCCCGAGTCCTGCTCCCCACGATCAGTCCAAGACCCCTCACCCCACCAGTGCTGCTAAGGCCCCTTCAAGTGCTGGGTAGTTTGCAACCTTGAGCCGCCTTCCCTAGAACTCCAGGGAAGACCTTTCTCCCATCCTTCACTCCCTTCTTCGGGACAGATGTTCTTGCCCTGGCTGCCTTCTGAAAATTTCCTCCACTCAAGTTAGGAACTCCTCATACCCCTCAAGCAAAAGGTTCTCCCTGATACTTTGCATAAAAGATTTTAAAAAATAAGTAAAACTGTTTTTCCTACTCTCACACTCTGAGCACAGAATATCCCACATCCGGTAGGGTTTCCCACACACACACTAAACAACTCTCCAGTGGACACCAACTGGGGATTCTACAATTTAACTCTGACCCTGTCAACCTGGAGTTGGAATCAAATCCTATGGGCTCAGTCTCACAAGACAGTCCCCACTTCAGACACTATCGTGGTTTGGATCTTAAATGTCCCCAAGGCTGTGTCACCAGCTGATGGCACTGTTGGGAGGCAGCAGAACCTGTAGGAGGCCTAATGGATGGAAGTTAAGTCACTAGAAGTATGCCCTCCAAGGGGACATTGGGTTCCTGGCAGCTTTGCTCCACCAAGCTCTCCCTGCCGTGATGTCTGGCCTCACCATAGTCCCAGAGGAGCTGTGTCAAGCAACTATGGACTAAAATCTCCGAAACCATGACCCAAAACAAATCTTTCCTCTTTATAAGTTGTTTGTGTCAGATATCTTGTCACGGGAACGGAACGATGACTAACACAGATACCAATCTCCAGGAGTAGGTTGTCACCTGTGTTTCTGACCGATCGGCTATAAACAGGGGCCTCACTTGGGCCCTTCCTTGGGTTGGGTTCATTTACTAGGCCAGGTCACATAACTCAGGGGACCGTGTTACTTACATCTATGCAATGTGTCATAAGGATATTGCAAAGGATGCAGATGAACAGTCAGACAAGAGACACACAGGGCAAAGTGCATGGGGAGGAGCAGAGAGCTTCCATGCCCTGTGCCGGGCGCCTCCCGGGAAGATCCACATGTTCGGCATCCCAGAAGCCTCTTGTTCTTTCGGGATTTTATTACACAGACATGACTGATCATATGATCGGCCATTGTGAGCATCTTGGCCTTCAGTCTTTCTCCCTTTCTAGGCATGAGTGGAGGCTGGGGTGACGGAAAGTTCCAACCCTCTAGCCACATGGTTAGTTCCTCTAGCACCAGCCTCTCATCCTGAGGCTACCCAGGCCAGCCCCGCTCCCCAGCCACCAGCTACCATATTACCATCCCAAAGGACACTTAGCCCGTTGGAGATTCCAAGAGTTTTAGGAGTTATGTGCCAGGAATCCAGGGCAGGGACCAAATATACATTTCTTTTTCTATCATAATATCGTAACTTGCAACTTCCAGCATGAAGCCCATCCAGCCTATTCTTGTAATTATCTCAGTGTGTGCCCCTCAAGTTGAGAAGCAAATGGATTACGCAGGACCTGAAGACTTTTGGGTATCTGGATGAGTGTGAACCCTTCGCAGATCTCACTAGAAACTGTAGGTGGGGGCTGCCTGGCCCCCTCGGCCTCCGGGAGTTCTGCTGCTAAGGTCTAGAGTTCTCCGCATCCCGGTTAGCCAGGCTGGCATACCCCAGAGGGAATTTCAGCTCTAGAGCCTCCCTGTAGCTTCTCCGCAACTAGTTTCTCAGGATCACCAACCACACAGCGTTCCTAGAGGACTCGCCACCGCAGCAGTCGGGACCACATTCAGGGTTCTTGTCCTCTTGTCTTGACGCTGTCCTCCACGCAAACATTTTATACCAAGTAGAGCTGTTATTAACTATGATATATTAAAAAAAAAAAAAAGAAAGAAAGAGGGGCTGGAGCGGTGGCTCAGCGGTTACGGCGCTTGCCTGGCACAGGCAAGGACCAGGGTTCGAACCCCAGCACCACGTGCACAATGAAGCGTCGGAGCAATGAAAGCCACGTGAAAAACTGAATGAAATTGTTTCTTTCTCTCCTTCTGTCCCTCTTTCTTTGAAAAAAAAAAGGGGGGGGGAATTCTTCTAGTTCCTAAACATGTTCTCTTTGTAGGCAACAAACACAGGACAGAATCAACTCCCCACCCCACCCACACCCAGCAACACGAAGAGCAAAGCCAAGGGCTGCCACTCTCACCTGTGACTGAAGTTTCTGCCGAAGCAAAGTATTGTTATTACCAAGTTATAAACCCTTAAAAAAAATCCATAATTAAAAAGCTAACAGCTCATTAACTAGGATGAGTGCCTTCCTGTAGGAAGCGTTCCAGCAGAGGGGAGCAACGTTAATGTGGTCTTTCAGCAACCTGAGGGCTCCTGACAAGGATGGTCAACACCAAAGGGTTGTCAGGACCAGCCCCTGGCAGTCGAGTGACTCTTCCCGCTTGCCACATTCGTTCTGGCAAAACTCAGCTTATTAAAAGGACCTGATTTTCCAGGCGCGTTGGTGCAGGCCTGTAATCCCGGCAGCTTGGGAGGTTGAGGCAGGAGGATCACAAGTTCAAAGCCAGCCTCAGCAATTTAGTGAGGCTCTGTCTCGAAATAAAATAAAATAAAATAATGGGCTGGGGATGTGGTGCCCCTGGGTTCAATTCCTAGCACCAAATAAAGAAAAAAATAAAAAGACCCGATTTGAATCTTGAGAGAACTCAGCGTACCTGTGACTACTGGGACTGTTAGCCTCAGACACTGAGCAAAAAGGCAGGGTCTGTTACCATAAATAAGCTCTTTGCTCCATTCCGATCTGGGTCTGGAGCTTGTTTACCTAAATGAAATTACTTATCCACTGGAGCAGAGTGCAAAGCTCAAAAGATAAGTTCAGTCAGCTGCTAAAAAGATGCAAGTCTGGGAAAGAACAGTTAGAGTAACCCCACGGAGAAGTCTCAATGCCATAGAAATTAGATGCCATTCTTTCAGACCATCAAAAAAAAATTTTTTTTTCTAGTACTAGAGACCGAACCCTGGGGAGCACTTTACTCTTGATTTACATCCCCAGTCCTTTTTATTTTATTTTGAGACAAGTTCTCACTAAGTTGCCCATGGCAGCTTTGAACTGTGATCCTCCTGCCTCAGCCTCCTGAGTCCATAGGCTACCACACCCTGGAGCCACCAATTAATTTGAATTCCAAAAGTTCAAAGCCACTATTTAAGTGAAGTGATTAACCCCTAAGATTCTCTACAGAGTGCTCTCCCAGACGTGTAAGGGCTGAGCCGCTCACTAACTACTGTCCTCTCGCTGGTCATTACAGGTGAGGTTGGACTAAGTCCCATGGGGACAGGTCTGGGAATTCCCAGGCCTGCAATCTTAACAGCACTAGTAGTCCTTCCTCAGAGCCCCTCCTGGATTTTAGAGACGGCATCCCTGAGGATGTGGTCCACCACAGCCACCTTGCATTAAGCACTACGGAGTTCATCCTAAGGTCAAGGGCATCCGTGCCGAATGTTGGGCCTAGTATTATTATTCTCGTAAGCTACTCTAGAAGAAAGTTCTTACTGGACTTTTTTCCAAAGCCTGGTGCAGGAAGCTCCTCATACCCCCACCTCATATTACGGCACCGCATTATCACCGTCCACACATGTGGCTTTTCTTTGAATCTTATTTTAAATTCCCTTCGGACTGTCCCACCCCTCCCCTCCTCTGCACCCAGCCGCCGGCAGCAATCCTAAGGCGTCTAATGTTTAAATTGTTGCTTTGCTGTTTTGTGTCCATGTACATTTTCATTTTCGCTCAAAATTCCCTTACAAGATATTTTTTGATGCATGCTACAATTTGGTCCTTGTCCATTTGCATATCCATTGTTTATGCATCTTAGCACTATCCGTGGTGGATCTTTCATTTATTTATACTTTCATTTTTATTTTCAGTGCTGGAGATTGAATCCAGAACCCAGAGATACTTTACCATTGAGCCACATTCCTAGCCCTTTTTTTTTTTTTAAGAGAGAAGGATAGTGAGAGAGAGAGACAGACAGAGAGAATCAATTTTTATTGAGTTTTTTCACGTGGCTTTCATTGCTCTGACACTTAGCTGCGTACGTGGGTGCTGGGGTTTGAACCTGCGTAGTTGCCCATGCCAGGCAAGCACCATAACCACTGAGCCACCACTCCAGCCCCGCATTCCTAGCCCTTTTGATTTTTTTTTTTGGGGGGGGACAGGGTCTTGCCAAGTTCCTAAAGCTGGCCTTGAACTTGTGAACCTCCTGCCTCAGTCTCCTAACTCTTTGGTGTTGCAGGTTTGCACCACCTGACCCGGCTGGCTTACTTGACATTTCTATCTTGAGCTTCTTAAGATCCTTTAGCCTTCCTAAGTCTTTTCTCCTGATCTCCCTGCACCCTCAGCAGGTGACCACTGCTAACAGCATGGGCAGGGTCTATATCAAGATCATTCCCAACCACTGATCCATTAAATAGGTGGACACACATATCTGTGTGGGACAGAAAAAGAAAGAGAACAATCTAGTTTAATCAAACAGGATTCATGACCTCGATCTTGGTTCTCTATCAAGGACAGAATTCACTTTTCTTATTTAAGAATATTTCATGATCATCTTTTCAAGGCATTTGACCCAGATCTAACGTTTTTTTTTTTTTATAGTCTCCCTGAATTTATGGACTCCAGGGATCTTTCTGCCTCAGTCTTCTGAGTAGTTGAGGCCACAGGTGCACATCAGCACACCCAGCCTTTTCATAGCTACATACTATTTCACGAAATGGCTGCTTAACAATTCATCCAGCCATTCCTGCACTGATGGGCATTTGGGTGGTGCTTGGCTTGGTTTTCCCTACAAACAAAGTAGCCATAAAGAGTTCTGTGCATGGGTTGGAGAGGAGGCTCAGCAGTAGAGCACTTGCCCAGCATGCGCAAGGACCTGGGTTCCATTCCCAACACCACAGGCATAACTAAGTGGAGAAAAAACAGAAACGAGATATAAATAAATAAATAAACAAGTCTCTTTCTCTCTCTCTCTCTTAAAAAAACAAAAAAACAAAAAGACTTGTGCACATGAATCTGTCGGTGCTAGTGCTTTAGTTTCGTAGGCCAGACTCCCAGGACAGTTCTCACGCTCTTCACACTCGTCCCTGACGTTAGATTAAATGCCACCTTGCATTTCTTGCTTTACCCCTTGCACCGTGCTTTTGCCGTCCACCGGTGCTGTCGTCCACAGACCTCCCCTGTGGATTGGTTGTGCCGTGTTCCACGGGAGCCCCGGTTCACCTCACCCATCATGGCACTAGCACAGTGGCTGGGTGCTCTTAAAATACAACCAAAAAGTCAGTGCACTTAAAGCATCATCAAGGAGAAAATAAATAATTCCTACTGTTTAAAACTCTCAACAAATTTGATTTCAAAAAATTATGAAGGCCAACCATGGAGCAGGGCACAGTGGCACATTCCTGTAATCCCAGAGACTTAGGAAGATTGCAAGTCTCCAGCCAGACCTGGCAATTTGGCAAGACCCTGTCTCGAAATAAAATTTTAGAAGACTGTGGATATAGTGGTAAAATCCCCACTGTCACCAAAAACTAAAAAGAAAAGAAAAAGAAAATCAACCTCAACCTCAGCACAAGGAAACGTGGAGATGGAAGGATGCAGGGATCTTGAATTCGCTGGAAATCTACTGTGCCAAGCACTTTACAAATATTTTATTTGAGTCTCAATGCAAACCTCAGAGGTAATATTTACCCACTGACCGGATGAAGCAACAGGGACAGAAAGGTTTAATGCATTCTTCAAAGTAGTGATGGGGACAGGATTCAAATTCAGTCTGCCTGGTTCCAAAGACAGCCCTTCTTGCTACTCCTTGTGAACTTGAAATCACATTGACATCTCCCTTTTCAGAAAAAGTCTCATCAGTAGCATTGGCAATGGGTGAGAAAGTTTGCACATAACTATTACAGGATTTTCTATCTACGGTTTCATTCAAGGATTTTCAAGAACACTAAAAATTTACATTCTACCCAACAAAAGTTAACGTCCCAGGAAGCTTTAAAAGTCTAACAAATTGCAAGGCGAAGTGGGGCACACCTGTAATCCCTGTGCTTGGGAGGCTGAGGCAGGAGGATCGCCAGCCTCAGCAACTTAGCAAGGCCCTAAGCAACTTAGTGAGACCCCTTCTCTAAATGAAAAATAAAAAGGGTTGGGGATATTGTTCAC
>PVKS010039868.1:0-16974 GCA_004027875.1 Aplodontia rufa | reverse complement strand
CAAACTCTGGTCCTCCTCGCACATGCCAGGCAAGTACTCCAACCACTGAGCGCTACCAGTCCAGCTCCTGAATTTGCTTTTATACTATAACATCATTTAGGAGTCTTTGAAAGAACAAACTACTTTTCGTCACATACGTGACCAAAATATAATGCTGATTTTTTTTCTTTTTCTTCTTTTTTTTTTTTTTTTTTTTTTTTTACCAGGGACTGAACTCAGGGGCACTTAACCCCTGAGCCATATCCCCAGAACTTTTTTTTTTTTTTAAAGCGAGAGACAGTGAGAGAGAGACAGAGAGAGAAAGAATAAATTTTATTTAATTTTTCATGTGGCTTTTGTTGCTCTGACACTTCGTTGTGTACGTGATGCTGGGGTTTGAACCCACATCCCTGTGCATGCTAGGGAAGCGCAGTCACCGCTGAGCCACTACTCCAGCCCCACCTTTTTGTTCTGAGACGACCTCAGTAATTTAAGTTGCTGAGTCTGGCTTTAAATTTGCAATCTTCCTGCCTCTGCCTCCCAAACCACTGGGATTATAGGTGTGCACCACCACACCCAGCTGCCTTCTTCATTCTTGTGAACCTTAAAATACACACAGGTTCTAAAAAAGGTCAAATGCCAGGCTAAAATTTAATTAAATGATTTTGCTATTTATAAATTAAGACAAATCTCTAGTACCCCAATAATACAGAAACCAATAGTATCTTTTTTCCCCCTTGCCATTCTGGGGATTGAATCCACGGTCCCACACATGCTAGCCAAGTGCTCTACCACTGAGCTATACCGCTAGCCTTTTTTTAATTTTGAAATAAGGTCTTGATAAGTTGTCAAGGTTGGGGGCTGGAGCGGTGTGGCTCAGCAGTTACAGTGCTTGCCTGGCCTGAGTGGAGAACTGGGTTCAAACCCTAGCACCACATACACAACTAAGTGTGAGAAAAACTAAAACTAGATGAAAAAATAAAACTGACTCTCAAAGTTGCCAAAGCTGACCTCAAACTTTAGATTCTCTTGCCTCAGCCACCCAACAGCTGGGATTATAGCTATGTGCCAACACACTGGCTAGCAGTATTATTTCTATAATATTCTTCACAAAAACATCAACCAGTAAAATAAATGATGTTGAATTACCAAATAAATGAACAATGCTTTAGAAAATTCATTATTTGAAAGAAAAAGGACTGAGAAAAGAGATAAACAGGATTACTAAATGTATTAAGTGTAAGTACTCCTAAAATAAGATATTTTGGCTTCATAAAACACAAAATTATCACAGATATCTATGGATCTATACATATTACATTCATATGCAATAACTATTTCACTTAAGCTTTGCTTGAATTTTTGTTATGTGAAAATGAACAAATTTTTACTTTAAGACCCAAATTTCTACTTTATGCCACAGGACTTACTGTTCTCTCAGTGGTACTTGCAGTTAAAGACTAACATGCTCTTTCTGGACTGGGGATGTAGCTCAGCAGAAGAGTGTGAACTTAGCATGCATGAGGCCTAGAGTTTGATCTCAAATGCCAGGGGCGGAAGAAGGTGAGTAAAATCTCTCTGTCCCTTTCCATCGAGTAATGTTTTCCTCCCTTATGACCATTACCTTTGGTGAGCGACTTTTTTTAATTGTTTCTTGATTTCTTTGGAGCCTTTCAATCAAGGGTATGGCAAAAGAGAATGTCTTTCCTGTTCCTGTCCGTGCTTGTGCAATTAAATCTTTTCCTTCATATACAGGACCAAAAGTCTTAACTTGAATAGGAAAGAGATATGTTACCCCTCGACCTGTAAAATGAGATTTCATTAAAATATTTTTTTTTAACTAGTATTCGGAAAGAAATATGTTCATTTGAAAATGACAATCTTGCTCTCTCCACATCTGCCTAAAGAAACATACCCTCATAACAGTTACAGTTATTCTACCCCAAACAGAAATTATAACAAAATTAGTCTGAACTTCTGACAACTACGTGACTCCTTTTTTTTTTTTTTTTTTTTTTGGTGGTGGTGGGAGTAACCAGGGATAGAACCCAGGAGCACTTAGCCACTGTCTAAGTTGCTTAGGGACTCGCTAAGTTGCTAAGGCTGGCCTTGAACTTGCCATCCTCCTGCCTCAGCCCCCAGAGCTGCTGGAATTACAGGCAAGCGCCACCGTGCCAAGCAGCTGCATATGACTCTTAAAGTTAAAACAGACCACAAAACTGAAAAGGATGACGTAGAGCTAATTATAATTTTAAAAGAGCTATTTCCTTTTTATATTCTCCTTCTAGTCAAAAGAGGCACAAAAGTTTTATAAAATCCAGTAATAGATTTCAGATGCATATCCATTAAAATTCATAGTACCTTTCAGAAGCTTTATAGTTTCTTCGGAAATAGAGAAATTAGAGAAGGCTCCTTCTTTCTGTTCACGTGTTAGAGTCTGTCAAAAGGAAATCAAAGTTCTAAACAATATTGTTTTGGTTCAACTTTTACTCATTTACCATTTTTAATTTTACTAAACTAGCTACCTCATCAACTTCAGTTAGTACTTGCAAAAACTGTATATAAACTTAAAAGAAAAATTAGAAGGAGATTCTTTTCATTACAAAAGTATTTGTTTAGATGGCAAGCCTACTTAAATTATTTTCCAAATAAAACAACTTAAAATGTTTAATTCAACCTATACAGCTCCCTTTAGAAATATATCTACTTCTTGGGGGTAAATCTAATTTTCAGAATTTATATTATATAATTTCATTAGAAGCTTGTTTGATTGTTCAACGAATAAATTTCTGAATTAAAAAAAAATAAATGCCAAAAAAAGAGAAATATATCTACTACATAAATCAAAATATACTTCCATTTGATACATTAAGTTACTTAATAATATAAACCAAATTACAGATATGGAAAATATTAATTATGAAAATTAATACAAGTCTATAAACTAAGATAAAAGAAATTACACGAGAGGAAATTAACCTTTTTCCAAAATTTTTTTTTTTTTTTTTTTAAAGAAAGAGGGACAGTGAGAGAGAGACAGAGAAAGAGAGAAACAACTTTATTTAGTTTTTCACATGGCCTTAGTTGCTCCAACACTTAGCTGTGTACGTGGTGCTGGGGTTTGAACCCGGGTCCACGTGCTTGCCAGGCAAGCGCCGAAACCCCTGAGCCACCGCTCCAGCCCCTTTCCAAAATTATTTAATTTGTTCTTTTTTTTTTTTTTTTTTTAAAAAGAGAGAGGGACAGTGAGAGAGACAGAGAAACAGAGAAACAACTTTATTTAATTTTTCATATGGCCTTAGTTGCTCCAACATTCAGTTGTGTACTTGGTGCTGGGGTTTGAACCCAGGTCCTTGTGCTTGCCAGGCAAGTGCAGAAACCGCTGAGCCACCGCTCCAGCCCCTGTTCTATGTTTTTAAAAAGGATTTTTCTCCCTCTAGGTCACTAATACAAGAAAAAGTTCAAGGAGCTTAACAATTTCTTTAATATAATATATAGGTCAACACAATGTTATCAATTAACATCTACTGAAAACTATGTGTACAGTCAATGTGCATATAGAACAAAGACAATATATCTATCTACCCAATAAATTATTTGTATGTTTAAAAAAAGTAGTTACAGAACCACACACTAAAACATATTTCAAATTAAGAACCAGATAAAAGACAGTATCAAAGTCAAATTATAAGCCATCTACACAAACCTCAATAATGTGTTTTTGTTTTTTTTTTAAAGAGGGGATAGTGAGGGAGAGGAGGAAAGAGACAAGCAATCTTTAGTTTTTCACGTGACTTTCATTCCTCAGACACTTCGTTGTGTATGTGGTGCTGGGGTTTGAACTCTAATACTCGCACATGCCAGGCAAGTGCCGTAACTGCTGAGCCACCGCTCTAGCCCCAATACTGTTATCTTTTTAAAATTAAAAGGGGGGATGGAGCGGTGGCTCAGTGGTTACAGTGCTTGCCTGGCATACTCAAGTACACGGGTTCAAACCCCATCACCCACATATACAACTAAGTGTCAGAACAATGAAAACGCAACAGTGGTTACAGTGCTTGCCTGGCATACTCAAGTACACGGGTTCAAACCCCAGCAACCCATGTACACAACTAAGTGTCAGAGCAACGAAAGCCACGTGAAAAACTCAATAAAAATTGATTCTCTCTCTCTCTCTCACTGTTCTTCTCTCTTTAAAAAAAAAAAAAAAGGAGGACAGAGACAGAGAGAATCAATTTTTATTGAGTTTTTCACATGGCTTTCGTTGCTCTGACACTTAGTTGTGTACGTGGGTTGCTGGGGTTTGAACCCGTGTACTTGCGCATGCCAGGCAAGCGCTGAAACCACCGAGCCACTGCTCCAGCCCCTGTTCTTCTCTCTTTTAAAAAAAAAGAAAAATTAAAAGAAAAATTACAGGGGCTGGAGTGGTGGCCCCCGCAGATATGGCATTTACCTGGCATGCACAAGTATGCAAGCTCAAACCCCAGCACCACATATACAACAATGCCTCGGAACAACAAAGGTCACATGAAAAACTAAATAAAAATCGTTTCTCCCTTTCTCTCTCTCTCTGTCCCTCTCTTTTTTAAAAAAGAAAGAAAAGTTACAAGTTACATACTTCATTATAGAAATTTCAGAAAGCACAGATAAACAAATTTTTAAATTATCCATGACCTAGCAAGCTAAAACAATATTTGAAACACACTCTAATCCTCACTCTATGCACACAGAAGTTTTTAAAATAAAAATGAACAGTGGTGCACTCCTGTAATCCCAATAGCTCAAGGAGGCTAAGGAAATAAGATTACAAATTCAAAGCCACCCTCAACAACTTAGTGAGGCCCTGAGTAACTTAGCAAGACTCTGTCTCAAAAAAAGAAAAAAAAAAAAAGGCTGGGGATGTGACTCAGTGGTTAAATGCCCCAGGGTTCAATCCCTGGTACCAAAAAATAAAAATAAAAAATAAAAAACAAGATCATACTTTACATACAGTTTTATAATCTGCTTTTTTTTTCTTTTTCACAAAATAAACTACCTTTCTAACATCTTCATTCATCCTTTGGGAAAGCTGTGTTCTATTCTGTAAATAGAGTATATTTTATTAAACCAACTGCCTACCACCAGACACTACCAGATATTTAGAATTCTTGGGCTGGAGCAGTAGCTTAGCAGTTACAGCATTTGCCTGGCATGCGCAAGGATGCAAGTCCAAACTCCAGCACCAGGTACACAACAAAGTGTCAGAGCAATGAAAGCCAAATGAAAAACTCAATAAAATTGATTCTCTCTCTCATTGTTCCTCTCTCTTAAAAAAAAAGAATATTTAAATCTTTCCCTATTATATATAATATCACTGTGGTAAGAGTACTTATTCATATGGCTCTGCACACCTTATAATTACCACCTTACGAGAAATTTCTAAAAGCAGAACTCCTGAAATCTATGATCTAAACAAAAACAATACAAAGTTAAGCCTACTACAATACCAGAGCATTGGGGGCTGTATGGTGGCTCAGCGGTTATGACACTTGCCTGGCATGTGTGAGTTCATGGGTTCAAACCCCAGCATCATGTAAACAACCGAGTGTGGGAGCAACAAAAACCACATGAAAAACTAAACAAAATTGATTCTGTCTCTCTTTCTCTCTCACTGTTCCTGTCCTAAAAAAAAAAAAAAAAAAAAAATACAGAACGTTGTACCAGGCAAAATCCTAATACACCCATTCGCAGTGATGCACACTGTAATCCCAGTGACTCAGGAGACTGAGGCAGGAGAACTGCAAGTTCAAGACCAGTCTCAGCAACTTAGCAAATCCCTGTCTCAAAATAAAACGGGCTGCGGATGTAGCTTAGTGGTTAAGTGCTCCTGGGTTCAATCTCCAGTACAAGAAAAAAAAAAAACGAAAGAAATCAACAAAGCAAAAAGCAATCTGTACATTCCACTACAACCAATATAGATTCGTGGAGCTTTACTGAATTCAACATGGCTACCAGACAAATAACAAATTTAGTAATTAAAAAACACCATATAGTAAAAGCAAGAAGTCCACATCTTTTCCCAAAATACTCCCAAGATTATAGATTAAATTAAGCTCAGCGCATGCTTTTAAATTTGATCCCCAGCACGGGGGGCCAGGGGAGGGGGGTGTCCACTGTATTTAAATTATTAGCTATTATAATTTTTAAAAGTATTATCAAAAAGCAAGAATATCAAAGTTGTTTCATTCTGAAGACCTAAGTAATTTACTGATGATTTATAAAACCTAGGTAAGCCTTTGAACTCTGTGGAGGAAAACTGAATCACTTTTTAACAAATTCTACCTAAGAAAAATACTTTATCAGCCATTGCAAAAGCAGCAGATGCAAGAATGCAGATTCTAGAGCTGGAGCTGTGGTTCAGCAGCAGTGCACTTGCCTGGAATGCGCACCACATAAACTAAGTGTTGGAAAAACAAAAAAATAGATGAAAAAATAAATAAAAGTGATTTTCACTCTCGTTTAAAAAAAAAAGTAGATTCCAAACTAAGCATGTCTATTACACTTCTCCAAAATTTAATACCCAAAGGAACAAATTTTTTCAGATCATTTTTATGTTTCATTCTAGTTTTAAAAATACAAATGGTGGGGCTGGAGCAGTGGCTCAGCAGTTACTGTGCTTGCCTTGCACGCATGAGTACGCAGGTTCAAACCCCAGCACCATGTACACAACGAAGTATCAGAGCAACGAAGACAACATGAAAAACTAAATAAAACTGCTTCTCTCTTTCTCTCTCTCACTGGCCCTCTCTCTTATTTAAAAAAAAAAAAAAAAAGCCTGGGGCAGGGGGCTAAAGTGGTGGCTCAGCAGTTACACAGTGCTTATCTGGCATGCACCATTACATGGGTTGGGACCCCAGCACCACGTACACAAAAAAGTGTCAGACCAACAAAAGCCACATGAAAAACTAAATAAAGTTGATACTCTCTTTCTCTCTCACTGTCCCTTTAAAAAAGAAAGAAAGACAGAAAGAATCATAAGAAATAAGTAGGAGGCCATCAATAATTTGGAAAAACTGTTTAGGATCCCAAGTATTTAGGAAAGGTTTAAGTTTGAGTGTTCTTCCACTTCCATCCCAAGAAAATGAAAGATATATGGGTCAAAGGAAAAAAGGTTCAGATTTCAGTTGTACAGACTCTCTAGTCCAAATGAGAGTACTAGGCACTAAGCAAGAAATATAGAATCAAGGGCTGGAGCAGTGGCTCGGTGGCTGCAGTGCTTGCCCAGCATGCACAAGTACACAGGTTCAAACCCCAGCACCCACATATACAACTAAATGTCAGAGCAATGAAAGTCATGGGAAAAACTTAATAAAAATTGATTCTCTCTCTCACTGTCCTTCTTTAAAAAAAAAAAAAAAAAAAAATATATATATATATATATATAAATCAAATCAATCTGTATTTCAAGGACAGTGTTCAATGCTAATTAAAAAAATATTCATACCTCCTCTAGTTTATTATCACTTGATTTATGAATAGAACTTTCTAAGGATGACACTCGCTTTAATTTTTTTTCACAATCATCAATATCTCCATTTGGTAGATCTTTTCTTCTTGACTTATGAGATGTAGAAAATTCATCTGAAAGTCTATTAAATCCTTCTTCAGTGTCTCCATTTAGCTTCTCTTTCATTTTAGCTTTTTTGGGCTTGGGAGCATCATCCAGGGCATCTGTAACACCATTTTCTCTTGTTTCTGTTTTCTCATTCGAGTCATGACGGTGCCTTGACTTCCTCCGATCACTCTGCAGACAAAGAAACAGTGACAAGAAGGTCACAGGTTTCCTTTTAGGACTCTACAGAAGTTATAGCATGACTCCCCAACCAGTTAAGCTCAATTTACAGTTATATTGAAAATCTACATGGTAGAAATCATATTGTTTAGTAATGCCAAGCTCTAAGCCTTACCTGTTACTATAATTGTCATTCCATATCCTGAATTCTCAAGGCTCAGTTTCTATTCCATCTCTAATAGCAACATAAAATTTTAGAAAAATTAAAATAACTCCTTCTCAGGAAATAAATGAGAACCTCAAAATTATAAATTAAAATACAAACAAAAAGTTCTAACATCTCCAAGAGAAAAAAAAATATTTATTGAGTACCTACCCAGCATTGTGTAATAATGTGTTTTCGGCTTATCTTGTGTAAATCTTCATAACAACCCTATGAGGGAAGTACAGGTCCATAATCCCTTATCCGAAATTCCGATATCCATAAAGCTCTGAAAACCGAAAGTTTTTTTGTAACTTATTTGGAGTCAAAACCTTATTTGCTCTGAACTCATTTGATGGCAAGATTTGAATAGAACTAATGTGATGCTATTTATAGTTTTTATTTATCCCACCATATATGATCATTCATATTTAATATTAAGGTTCTTGATTACAGGCTGCAGGTCCCAAACCCTGCTGGCGTTTTTATCCTTCTATAAATCCCTAGAACTCTGAATTATAAAACACATTTAGCTCTAGGAATTTTGGATAAGGAATAGTGAACCTGTATTACCCTTGTCATTTTACAGATGGGGAAACAAGTTTTTAGAGGTTAAGTGCTTGCCAAAGATCCACATGTGTGATTTCCTGTAGGTAGAAGTGTTAGAAATTCAATTTAGCCCTGTCCGATTTGAAATCCTATGCTCTTTTCACATCATGCTTCCTCCCTAAACTTTAATAATTAACAGATTAAGGAAAAACAAAACAACATTATTTGTATAAAATTCCAATTGTTACACTTCCACAGAAGGAAGAAACCTTGGAAATGAAAATTTTTATCTAGTTAATAGAACATAAGAAACAAACAAACAAACAAAAGCATGATTCTGCACCTTCAGCTTTCAAACGCAAAACTGGCGTCAAGGGTTTTAATATTTGCAGACCATAAAAAATGATTCAGAAATTTAGAACTCCTCCAGAATTACTTGGTCAAGTGTTCAAAATAAAGATGTTACAGATCGGGCTGGAGCGGTGGCTCAGTGGTTTCGGTGCTTGCCTTGCAAGCATGAGGACCCGGGTTCAAACCCCAGCACCACGTACACAACTGAGTGTTGGAGCAACTAAGGCCATGTGAAAAACTAAATAAAGTTGTTTCTCTCTTTCTCTCTCACTCTCACTGTCCCTCTTTCTTTAAAAAAAAAAAAGATGTTACAGATCAATGATAGCAAAAATACCAGCACTAACATTTTCACCATGACATATAGATATTGTTTTTCTTTAAAACAGAGAGAGGAACAGTGAGAGAAAGAGAAGCAATTTTGTTTAGATTTTTTATTTGGCTTTTGTTGCTCTAACACTTCGCTGGGTATGTGGTGGAGACTGTTGTGCATGTGAGGCAAGTGCTGTAACCGCTGAGCCACCTCTCCAGCCCTACTTATACAATTTTTAGAGTGCTTTAGCATACAATTTTCTCATCCATAAAAATGTTATTATAAAAACCGAGAAACATGTGAAAATGCTTTGCAGTTACATGATTTGCTATTCAGTTAACTGCACTAACTCACATATCCCCAAACTAATAAGTTCAACTGGAAAAACAAAATTATTTATAGTCAGCCCTGGGGTTTGAATTGCTCTTTGTTCCTGCACTACAGGGAGAAGATGGAACAAGGCAAAGTGAGACCTCAACATCCCAGCAATATCCCAAGGTGATGAAATACATTATTCCACATCAGGGCCACAGTTTGATAATTTTGGTTTCCTTAGTTTCCACTACATTCTTATGCTCTTCTTATACTCTTTCGTCACATCTTCTGTTTCCTCTCCCTCTTGCTTCTGTGGATGCTCCTTAAATCTCTGTTCTCCATGCTATTTTCTTTCTTTCCTTTTTGCTACTGGGGATTGAATCCAGGGGCACTTAACTACTGAGTTACGACCCCAGCCTTTATTTTGAGACAGGGTCTCACTAAGTTGCTCAGGGACTTGCTAAGTTGCTGAGGCTGGCTTTGAACTAGTGATCCTCCAGTCTCAACTTCCTGAGCCACTGGAATTACAGGGATGCACCCAGAACTTATATGCCATTTTCATGGCTTCAACACACTTCCTTAACTACATTCCAGTTTTAAGACCATACAACTCAGCTCCGTATCTCAATGTATCCAAACCAAGGTTATCTTCATCTCAATGCCAAAACTAACCTAATGCTCTATTAGTTGATATTCCAATCCATTTCCAAATTACTAATCTTCATACAGTGCAATCAGCAAGTATTTCTGGAAAACTTAAAATGTGAAAACCACCAACATACAAGAATATAGTAAAATGTAAGGAGAGACAAAGATATAGCCATTTTCCTCAAGAATCTTTGGGAAATATTTAGGAAAGATACACAGAGGTAAAATGAACTAATTTTACAGGGAAGTGCATAATAAATGACACCTGCATGACAAAGATATTACTGGAACAAGACTTCAAACAGGAATGAGATTACTGTACATTGGGATACTTAGAAGAGACATCAACCAGACCTCCACAGAGTATTTGGATCAAAAAGGGAAAATAAGTTTTCAGAGGAGCTAAAATTAAAATAACTGTTTGGGAATTCCATTTATAATCTATTCTAGGTACCTACAGGAGTCAAATTCCTAGACACAGAAAGTAGAATGGTGATTGGTGGGGCTGGAAAGAGAAAGAAATGAGGATTTAGTGCTTAAAGGGCAGAGCCTCAGTTTTCAGAAGATGAAAAAGTTCTGGAGATGAACAGTGGTGATGACTGCAGAACAATGTGAATATACTTAATGCCACTTAAAAAGGGTTAAAATGTAAATTTTAAGTTCTACATATTCTACCACAATAAAAGAAAAACTGGATGGAATGGCAAGTTTACCTTAATGATAAATTGGAAGGGTACTTTCTGCTCTCCTGCACTACATGGAATAAACCTTATTTAATCAAACGTCAGACTTAGAATACTGCTACCTTTTCCTCACCTCTTCTTTCTTCAGGTGAAATGTCTCCAGTAAAAATTTTACCTGTGCATTTTTCAGCACCTTGTAATCCTCTATTTTTTCAACATTTTTCTTTCCTTTTTGTGTGTGTGTGGGGGGACGGGGGTCTCTCTAACTCAAGGGCAGGAATCATTTCTCGTATTCAGTTTAAATTCCTTGGTTCTCAGCAAAAGTGTGCTACAAATTAGGCTGAATAAATACCTATGGATTGAATGAAAATATATTAATAATACAACCCACACGATCTCCACTACAGCCAAATCCAGCAACGCCGGCTGTGACAATATTCCTTAAAGGCTCTATAAACTAGTTATCGATGTTGGTAAATCTAAGATCGCTTTCCCCAAGATTCTTGCACACAAACAAAACACGTATTCAAGGGAATCATTTCTCTTAATCATCTTCTAAGACGGCCTAGGAGAACCAAATGACAGGCTTCGCAGCTTTAGGAAGAAAAGAGAAGGATTCCGCGGTGATGGGACGCCGAGTCTGCCCGTCTCTGGGGAGAGATTCAGACGCCAGCGGGAAGATATGAACCGCCTCCGGAGGCCCGGCCAAAGGCAGGGCCGTCCTCCTCCAGGTCGGGAGTGTGGCAGTGGGAATGGTCCCCGAGCGAACTCAGAATACCTAGATCGGAGCGAGGCGGGGGCCCTCGGATGCTCCGACCAGGTCCTGACAGGCCATCTTCAGGAACAGTTCCCCTCCCCACCCAATACCGCGCAGCCCGAAAAGAGGCGCGGCCCATCCTCAGCGCACCTTTTGCCTCTCCTTCCTCTGGCTCTCGGACTCTTCCAAGGGTGCTTCCAGCTCCATAATGTCCCCCCAGAGGAGTTTCCCAGGCATTACTGACGGCCGCCACCTCCCTCCGGGCACAGCGGCCACTACCACCTACAGGCAGCGACAGCGTGAAGGGAAGAGGGGGCAGGGCGGCCGCCCGGCCAGGACCATGCGTCACTTCCGGGACACGCACCGCCGGGCGGGGCGGGGCGGGGCGGGGTGGGGGGAATAATCCCGGATACTCTCGGATTAAGGTCGTCCCAGCGACAGAAGCTACCACCCAATGAGTGTGAGAGGTCTCCACTGGCCCGCCCTTATTGTGAAGTGATTGGCTTCTAGAGTAAAACCCTGGCCAATCTCCATAAAGGATGAGCTCGTTGATTAGCATAAACGATTCGCTTTCTGTCCCCCTTCTCCACTCCGAACAGTCCTCGACGCTAGAGGCGCTTTAGGGCTTCCCAGGATGCACCGCTGGGGCTAGGAAGCCCCTCCACGGCGGTGGAGAGGGGCTGAAGCGCGCGGCCGGCTGGCGCGTGGTCAGGCTTGCGCGGAGGTGAGGAACGTCACGCGCAGCCTCACCATTCGCCTACGGAAGCTGCAGCCTCTCGCCCCGCCCACTGCGGGGGGAGGCGTTAACGTTCAACTTCTTCACTCGAGGGCTGGGGCTAGGCGATAGTGCGAAGGGGATTCCTGGAGGCTGGAGTGGGACCTACGTGAAGGCGAGGGCTGGCGGACGCCTGTTTGCAGGCTCAGATTGTAGTCACGGAATTAGTCCTTGCTTCATGTTAATGCTTACCGTTTGACTTGAGAGGAAACAACTCACCCAAGAAAGGAGCTGTCTGAAGTCACACAGTCGGTGACACAGCCAGGACTAGAGAACTGATTTCTTGATTTCAAGATCAGTGCGCTCTCTGCCACACCAAACTGAAAGCTGTGTCTTGAATCTCTGGACGAAAACTCATTGAATGAGAAGATCCCAAAGAAACTTAACAGTTTCTGTTAAAACTAACAAGCCTGAATGTCACTGACAGATTATGTGTGATGGAAATACATATTTAATTCTACTGATGAAATACAGATTTAATTTTACTGATGGGAATCAAAATTGAAAACTTTTTAAAGAGGGGACAGTGAGAGAGACAAAGAGAAAAAGAGAAACAATTTTTATTTAGTTGTGCAGGTGACTTCGTTGGCGCTGGGGTTTGAACTTGCGTACTTGCACATGCCTGGCAACTGCCGTAACCGCTGAGCCACCGCTCCAGCCCCAAAACTTTTTTTTTTAACAATGCAAAAGGTCTTAGCATGTTACATCACTAGTGCTAGCTCCTTAGATTTCTTACAACCGTTTCTCTTCATGATCTCTTGAACCCTGCTACCTCACTCCTACGTGGAGAACAAGAAACCGAACTGATGTAGGTGCAAGACATTCTCATAAATCACTTGACAATGTCTAACACATCAGCCTCATGAAACTTGCTCCTGAACAAAATTACATGTGAAATTTAGGGTTGGTCCTAGTAACAAACAGAACCTCAAATTTAAATTAGTGATTGCTTCAGGCCTTTTGTGCAATTAGGGATTGGCCTGAAGTCAAGGGCTACGTGTTTACATTAACCTTATGGATGCAATGCTGTGAACACAAGGGGTATTCAGTTAATGATGGTGGGAAACATGCATCAGTCTTTGTAGGATATGAGAGTAGTTATGCATCGCTAGATCTGTGCTTTTCTCCATGCTTTTGTCCCATTCCCTCACTCTTACTCCCATTTCTACTGTGGCAGTCTTTGCAGCCCTATAATAGGGTACGATCTGCATACAAACATGAGTACACCCGGCTAAGAATGCCACAGAGAAGACTGGGATAAAATGAACAAATATTATTAGAATCTTGTGCTCAAGGGTCCCACATGAAAAAAAGTTTTAGCTCCTCAGGACTCGATTCTTGGCATTCACTTGTATGTCAGAGCTTCTAACAGCAAGTTGAAAATAGAAGTACTAGACTTTTCTATTCTTTCTGTTCAAACAACTAATAGTAAGTTGCAGAATGACCTTCTGTCACAATACTCTACAAGCCCTTTCTAATCCCTAAACTCACTGAACCAGTTCTCTTACTACTTATCTGTGCCAGGTGGAAAGGGTCAGTATAAAGCTACATATAAGTAACTTGACCAAGGAGAGTATCTGGGTAATGTACTATATATGTTCTCTTGCCTCAAATAGAAACATGGAAGTGGGAAATTATTTTTTTCCTTAAAAAAAAAAACAACCTTAGAAGATATGTTTCTGGGTACTGGAGCACTGGTTCAGTGCTTGCAGCACTTGCCTAGAATGAGCAAAGACATGAGTTCAAACCCTAGCACCACATACATAACTGAGTGTCGAGCAACAAAAGCCACATGAAAAATATTCTCTTTCTCTCACTGTCCCCCTTTCTCTTAAAAAAGAAAAAAGGATTTGTGTTTAATGATGAGATGTGGAAACAAGGGGAGGCATACCATGTGTGAATAATTAAAATTCACAATAATTAAAAATATAATTATGGGGGCTGGAGCAGTGGCTTGGTGGCTCAGCGGTTACGGCACTTTCCTGCCATGCCAGAGTACACAGGTTCTAACCCCAGCACCATGTACACAACAAAGTGTTGGAGGAACAAAGTCATGTGAAAAACTAAATAAAAATTTGCTCTTCTCTCTCTCTCTCTCTCTCTCTCTCTCTCTCACTGTCCCTCTTTAAAAAAACAAAATATAATTTTGAACTCTTGGGCTCAAGCAACCCTTCTGGCTTAGCCTCCCTAGTAGCTGGAACAACCAGCATGCACCACAGTGCCTTCATCCAAACTGCAAACTAAAACAAGATGACTAATGCTAAACTTGCTTCTCTTTGGTTATTTTCAAAACTACAGGGCTAAGGTTGAGGGTGTATCTTAGTGGTAGAATGCTTGCCTAGTATGTTCATGGCCCTTGGTTAGATACCCAGCACCACAAAAGAAATAAACCTTGCGGGGCGTGGTGGTACATGCCAGTAATCCCACAACTTGGGAGCCTGAGGCAGGAGGATCACTAGCTCAAAACCAGTCTCAGCAACTTAGCAAGGCCCTAAAGTAACTTAGTGAGACCCCACCTCAAAATAAAAAATGTATTCAAGGGACTAGAGTGGTGGCTCAGCAGTTACAGCGCTTGCCCAGTAAGATGGCATGATCGAGTAGCCGAGTTCAAACCCCAGCACCACGTACACAACAAAGTCTTGGAGCAATGAAAGTCATATGAAAAACTAAATAAAATTGGTTCTCTTTCGCTGTCCCTCTCTCTTAAAAACAAATTTTAAAAAGGGCTGGGGTGCTCACCTTGGCAGCATAAACTAAAATTGGAACAATACAGAGAAGATTAACATGGCCCCTGTGCAAGGAAGACATACCGATTTGTGAATCGTTCCATATTTTTATATTGAGCAAAAAAATAAAATTCAAAAAATATAAAAAGGGTTGGGGATGTGGCTCAGTGGTTACGTGCCCCTCTGAGTTCAATCCCTTGTATCAAAAAAAAAAATGTACAGGACTAAATTGTAATTTTTTTTAAAGCGGGGGGGGGCGGTGTCTGGAGCAGCGGCTCAGTGTGGTTGGAGTATTTGTCTGGCATGCACGAGGACCCAGGTTCCATCCGCAGCACCACATATACACCTAAGTGTTGGAGTAACTAAGGCCAGATGAAAAAATAAAACTGATTCTCCCCTTCTCTCTCGCTCTCTCTTAAAAAAAAAAAAGCCATGGAGTGCTTGTCTGGCATACACAAAGAACGGAGTTAGATCTCTAGCACCACCACATATACCACTAAGTGCAGGAAAATCAATCACATGAAAAAATAAACTAACTCTTAAGAGTTTTAAAAAGCCATTGAACACAGTACTTTATATCTGCATGGAACTGAACTATCATTTTTAAATACTGTGACAGGAAAATAATTATAAATTGATCATGTGACATTGGGGACAGAGAATGAATGCAGATAGTACTAAGGAGAAGCACAAAGAAAGTAAAGGAAAGGGAGTATCTATCCCACTGAAATCCATGTAACCCTGGCCAACTCAACTTTAAAAATCTGTTATTAAAGTGAGAACAATAATGCTGATATTAAAAGAAGTTGGGAGGCTTAGCTAATACCACAGTACTACGGAAACGAGGTAAAGTGGTATTTACACTTGAGTGTAAGTGGTAAAGTGGTACTTACACTAAACAGGGGTTTTTGTTTTTAAAGAGGGAGAGAGTGAGAGAATCAATTTTATTTTTTTCATCCAGGTTTTGTTTCTCCAACACTTAGTTGTGTATGTGGTGCTGGGGTTTAACCACCAGATCCTCACATAAGCTAGGCAAGTGCTCCAAAGGCTGAGCCACCACTCTAGCCCAAGCTTGTTTTGAAGCTCTAGAAAGGAGGTGTCTTTGAACACCTCCTTAGGTGGATGTAGCACCTAATTCAAATCATATTTTTAAAATAATTATTGGAAGCAGTTCTGTTTCTTAAATCAGTTTCATAGTAAATGTTATGAATCAAACCACAGAAAGGGTTTGAGTTACATCAGATATCCCTGAAGGGGGCACCATTACCCAAGAAATGTTTGAAAGCTGCTCTTGCTAGAAGAAAAAATACTAAAATTTCAGAAACAAAGATTTACATGACAACTGGGCATGGTGGTATAATCCCACCATGAGCTGAGTTGGCCAAGGTTACATGGCCTTCAGTGGGATAGATACTGCCCTTCCTTTACTTTCTTTGTGCTTCTCCTTAGTACAATCTGCATTCATTCTCTTTCCCCAACGTCACATGATCAATTTGGAAGGCCGAGGGAGGAAGATTGCAAGTTCAAAGTCAACCTCAGCAACTTGGCGAGGCCCTAAGAAACTTAGCAAGCCCAAGTCTGAAAATAATATATATGTACATAAGGGGGGAGCTGGGGATGTGGTTCAGTGGTTAAGCGCCCCTGGACCCAAGCCCTGTTACCAAAAGCAGAAAAAAAGAGGCAAGTGAGAGGCTTAGCAAAATAGTCCTGAGGTTTTTTTTTTTTTTTTTTGAGAGAGATAATCAACTTTATTTCGTTTTTCATGTGGCTTTCGTAGCTCCAACACTTCATTGTGTATGTGGTGCTGGAGTTCGAACCTGCGTCCTCACACATGCCAGGCAAGCACCACAACCACTGAGCCACCGCTTGATGTCCAGCCCTTGAGTTTGTCTTTGATATTTTTTTTTT
>PVKS010039867.1:0-16979 GCA_004027875.1 Aplodontia rufa | reverse complement strand
TAAGCCCAGGGGAACATTACCACTGAGGCTTTTTTAAAATTTAGTTTTTATTAGTGCATTACAGTTTTACATAATGATGGGATTAGTTGGCACATATTCCTACATGCACAAAAGTCAGCAATACTATTTGTTCAGTATAGTTCCACGCACCCCTCTAGCTCCCTCCTCCAGGCCCCCCACATCCCATGCCTCTCTTCTGGGTCCTAAAGAAACCAAAATACATAATTCTTATACCTATGAAGAACATTTATATATAAGTATATATATTATATATATGTATACACATGATAGTAGTATATACAGTGACACTATAACTGCTTGGAATGTACCTTGCTTTACCTCAGTTCCAACATTTCCCCTTTTCCTCACTTCCTATCATCCTTTGTTATTCTTCAAAATATTTGACAGTAGTATTAAATATTTGCATTTTGTACAGGTGTGCAGCATAGCTTGTTCAAATATCTCATGAAGTATCTTGCAACTGCATCACGTAAATATTAACGTTTTGCATTTTTGTTCTATGGGTCTAACATCTGAGTTTGTCTACCTTACTCCCAAGCCTGGGTTTAGGTCCAGGGTCCAAAAATGAAGGAAACTATTTGGTTTGGTCTTGACTCTCCGGGTTTGGCTAACTTCACTCTGCATGAGTTTTTCCATTGCCAGCCATTTACCGTCAATGGATGCAATATCACTGGTTCTAATAGCTCAGTAGAAGGCCATTGTAAATATACCAGAGCTTCTGGATCCATTCATGCAGTAAGGAGCATCTGGGTTGGTTCCATAATTTAGCTATTGCAAATTGAGCTGCTATGAACATCGATTTTACTGTGTCGCTGTAATGTGCTGATTATAACTCCTCTGGGAAAATCCTCCAAAGAGGGATAGCCAGATTGTATGGTGGATCTGACCTTAATTTTTTTATTGAGAAATTTATTTGTTGAACAATCATACAAGTTTTTAACAAAATAATATAAAATGTATATAGATTCTGAAGATTAGATTTACCCCCAAGAGTCCCCCCCCCCAAATTACCCACCCATCCCTCCCTTCCCCTTCCCACAACATCTCTAAAAAAGTATTAGGTTGTATAACATTACACCTTACCTGGATTTAACACATGATAATAGACCACCTTTCTCAATGGCCAGGGTCTAGTTCCAGCCTCCACAGATGAGTGAAGACATTCGATCCTTGGTTCTCTGCCAACCCTAATTTTTTGAGGAATCTCCACACTGCTTTACAGAGCATCTGTAACAGTCTATAATATTCCACCAGCAGTGTGCTGGTGCTCCTATCTCCCCACAACCTCTCCAGCATTTGTTATTATTTGTACTCTTCATCTTTGCCAGTCTGACTGGAGTGAGGTGAAATCTTAATGTAGTTTTGATTTGCATTTCTCTGATTGCCAGTGATTTAGAACACTTTCTCATGTATTCAATGTCCTCTGTTGAGAAGTTTCTGTTCAGCTCTCTGACCCATTTAATGATTGGATTATTTGTGGTTTTTTAGTGAGCTTTTTGAGTTCTTTGTAAATTTTGGATATTAGTCCCCTGTCAGAGGGATCACAGGCCATGGTTCTTTCCCATTCTGTAGGTTGTCTTTTAACTGTATTGACTATTTCCTTGGCTGTACAGAAACCTTTTAGTTTAATGACATCCCACTCATTGATTTTAGATAGTAATTCTTTCATTCTTTCACTTTAGGGTCCTTGTTTAGTAAGTCATTACCAACTCTCATATGCTGGAGTGTTGGTCCTAATTTTTCTTCTAGCAGTTGTATGGTAGCTGGTTTAATTTCTAATTCCTTGATCCATTTAGATTTGATTTTTGTGCATGGTGAGAGATAAATATCTAATTTCAGTTTTCTGCATGTGGCTGTCCTGTTTGTCCAGCCACTTGTTGAATAGACTGTCTCTCTTCCATGTTATTTTTTGACCCTCTTTGTCAAAGATCAGATGTTTAAAGATTTATGGGTTTGTCTCAGAGTCTTTATTCTATTCCATTGATGTTCATTCCTATTTTGATACCAATACCATGCTGTTTTTTTTTATTTTAAAGAGAGAGGGACAGTGAGAGAGACATAGAAAGAGAGAAACAACTTTATTTAGTTTTTCACATGGCTTTAGTTGCTCCAACACTCAGTTGTGTACGTGGTGCTGGGGTTTGAACCCGGGTCCTCGTGCTTGCCAGGCAAGCGCCGAAACCACTGAGCCACCACTCCAGCCCCACCATGCTGTTTTTAATACTACAGCTCTATAGTATGATTTTAGATCTGGTATTGCAAAACCACCTGTTTCATCTTTCTTTCTTAGTAATGTTTTGGCTATTCTGAGTTTCTTCTTGTTCCCTATGAATTTGAGAAATGCTTTTTCTATATCTGCAAAGAATGACATTGGAATCTTTATGGGGATTGCATTGACTCTGTATAGTGCTTTTGCTTTTGGCAGAATGGCCATTTTTATTATATTAATTCTGCCTAACCAAGAGCATGGAACAACTTTCCATCTTCGCAAGTCTTCTGCAATTTCTGTTTTCAGTGTTTGATAATTTTCCTTGTAGAGGTTTGTTACTTCTCTTGTTAGATTAATTCCCAAGTATTTTATTCTTTTAGAGGATATTGTGAATGGGACCGATTTCCTAATTTCTTCTTCTTCCCTATTATTGCTGGCATATTGGAAAGATATTGATTTATGGTGTTGATCTTGTAGCCTGCTGCTTTGCCAAATATGTTTATAAGCTCTATCGATTTTCTGGTGGGGTTTTTTTTTTTGACCTTCCAGATATAAGATCATGTCATCAGGAAAAAGGGATAGTTTGACTTCCTCCCCTTCCTATTCTTTTTTTTTTTTTTTAAAGAGAGAGGGACAGTGAGAGAGACAGAGAAAGAGAGAAACAACTTTATTCAGTTTTTCACATGGCCTTCGTTGCTCCAACACTTAGTTGTGTACGTGGTGCTGGGGTTTGAACCCAGGTCCTCGTGCTTGCCAGGCAAGCGCCGAAACCGCTGAGCCACCGCTCCAGCCCTCCCCTTCCTATTCTTATCCCTTTGATTTCTCCCTCTTGCCTAATTGCTCAGCCAGGATCTCGAGGACTATATTGAATATAAGTGGTGAGAGGGGGCAGCCTTGTCTTTTTCCTGAGTTCAGGGGAGATGCTTTCAACTTTTCTCTATTTAGTAGTATACTAGCTGAGGGTTTGGCACATATGGCCTTTACAAAGTTGAGATAAGTTCCTTTGATACCTATTTTCTCTAGAGTTTTGATCATAAATGGGTGCTGGATTTTATCGAAGGCCTTTTATGCATTTATTGAGATGATCTTATGGTTTTTGTCCTTAATTCTGTTTAAGTGATGAATCACATGTATCAATTTGCATATGTTGAACCAGTCTTGCATACCTGGAATGAAGCCCACTTGATCATGATGAATTATTTTCTTGATGTGTTTTTGAATGTGGTTTGCAAGAACCTTATTAAGGATTTTTGCATTGATATTCATGAGGGATATTGGTCTGTAGTTTTCTTTTTTCGATATGTCTTTGTTGGGTTTTAGTATCAGAGTTATTGTTGCTTCATAAAAAGTGTTTGGGAGAGTTCCCTCTTTTTCAATTTCTTGGAATAGCTTCATAAGGAGAGGTGTTAGCCCTTCTTCAAAGGTGTGGTAAAACTCTGCAGAGAATCCATCAGGTCCTGGGCTTTTCTTCTTTGAAAAACTTTTAATTGCTGTATGGATTTTGGTGCCTGTTACTGGGCTATTTTGGATTTCAATTTCATCCTGTGTCAATTGGGGATGTTGTATGTGTCTAGAAATTTGTCCACATCATCCAGATTATCTGGCTTAGAGGAGTTTATCTTTTCAAAATAAATTCTGACAATTTCTTTGATTTCAATGGGGTCAGTGGTGATGACCCCTCTTTTGGTTGGTGATTTTGTTGATTTGCTTTGATTCTCTCCTTCATTTAGTAAGATTAGCTTGGGGTCTGTCAATTTTACTTATTTTTTCAAAGAACCAGCTCTTTGTTTTGTCGATTCTTTTTATTATTTTTATTGTTCTCAATTTCACTGATTTCGGCTTTGATCTTAATTGTATCGTGTCTTCTGCTGACTTTGGGATTGGATTGTTCTTCCTTTGTAGAGATTTGAGTTGGAGCAAAAGCTTATTTGTTAGGGATCTCTCTTCATTCTTTTTTTTTTTCTTAAGAAAAAGGGGACAGAGAGAGAGAGGGAAGGAGAGAGAGAGAAGCAATTTTTATTCAGTTTTTCATGTAACTTTTATTCCTCAGACAGTTTGTTGTATACGTGGTGCTGGGGTTTGAACTCACTTGCACATGCCAAGCAAGCACCATAACCACTGAGCCACCACTCAAGCCTCTCTCCTAATTCTTTATTTTATTTTATTTTTAAAGAAAGAGGGGAGGGCTGAAGCAGTGGCTCAGCGGTTTCAGAGCTTGCCTGGCAAGCACGAGGACCCGGGTTCATGGCAACTAAGGCCATGTGAAAAACTAAATAAAGTTGTTTCTTTAAAAAAAATAAAATAAAATAAAGAAAGAGGGGACACAGACAGAGAAAGAGAGACAGAGAGACAGAGAGAGAGAGAGAGAGAAGCAATTTTTATTTAGTTTTTCATATGACTTTCATTCTTTGGACACTTTGTTGGGTACATGATGCTGAGGTTTGAACTCGCGTACTCATGAATGCCAGGCAAGCGCCATAACCACCGAGCCACTGCTCCAGCCCCTCCTAATTCCTAATGTGGACACTCAGTGCAATAAATTTTCCCCTTAAGAATGCTTTCATGGGCTGGAGCGATGGCTTGGCGGTTACAGCACTTGCCCGGCATGCGCAAGTACACGGGTTCAAACCCCAGCACCACGCACACAACTAAGTGTCAGAGCAATGAAAGCCATGTGAAAAACTCAATAAAAATTTATTCTATTCTCCCCATCTCTGTCTCTGTCTCTGTCTCTCTCTCTCTCTCTCTCTCTCCCTATCCATCTCTCTTAAAAAAAAATGCTTTCATGCTGTCCCAGAGGTTTCAATATGTTGTGTCTTCATTCTCATTCTCTTCTAAGAATTCCTTAATTTCTGTTCTCATGCCTTCTTGGACCCATTCTTCATTTAATAGGGTGTTATTCAATCTCCACATATATGTGTGCTTTGTGCCGTGATTTTTGCTATTAATTATAAGGTCATGTCATCATTGTCTGATAGGCTACATAGGATAATATCTACTTTTTTTTTAATAATTGCTGAGCTTTCCTTTGTGAATATGCTGTATTTTGGAGAAGGATCGATGTGCTGCTGAGAAGGAGGTGTACTCTGCCAATTTGGGGTGGAATATTCTGTAGATTTCTGCAAAGTCTGTTTGATTTATGGTGTTATTTAGACTGAAGATCTCTTTATTGTTTTTTTGCTTTGATGATCTGTCTATTGGTGATAGAAAAGTGTTAAAGTCTCCCAGTACTATCATGTTGAGGTCCACAAATGGTTTTATATCTTGGAGTAATTTTTCCACATAGTTGGGGGCATTGGTGTTTGGAGAGTGTATATTTACTGTGGTTATTTCTTCCTGTTGTATTGTTCCCTTTACTAGGATTTTATCTGTTTTGATTAATTTGTGTTTGAAATCCACTGTGTTGGACATAAAAATTGCAACTCCAGCTTGTTTTCTTGGGCCATACGCCTGGTAGATTTTTTCCGTCCTTTCACCTTCAATCTGTGGGTGTCATTTGTTGTAAGGTGGATTTTCTGTAAGCAGCATATTGTTGGATTTTGGGGTTTTTTTTCTTTTTTTTTCAGGGCTGAAGACTGAACTTGGGGCCTTGCTCGTGCTAGGCAAGCGCTCTGCCACTGAGCTAAATCCCCAACCCCTGCATTTTGGTTTTTGATCCACTCTGCTACTCTGTGTCTTTTGATTGGTGCATTGAGACCATTGACATTCAATATTAGAATAGTTACATGGCTTTGGTTCGTATTCATTGTGTTTTATTAGTAACTTCTGTGCTGTCTTAGTTGTCTATTGATAGCGTGTACCTTTATTGAATATCCTCTGTTTGTGGGTATTGAGGAGTGTTTGTTGTTCTTCTACCTGGAGTTTATCTTTGAAGATTCTTTGTAATGCTGGCTTTCTGTTCACAAATGCTGCAAGTTTGTTCTTATCATGAAAAGTTCTTATTTCCCCCTCAAATTTGAAGCTGAGTTTTGGTGGGTATAGTATTCTTGGCTGCATTTTGTGTTCATTCAGGCATTGAAAGATCTCCTTCCATTATCTTCTCACTTCCTGAGTCTGAGCTGAAAAGTCAGATGTGATTCTTATTAGTTTGCCTCTGAATGTGATTTGGCATTTCTCCTTTGCCACTTTCAATATTCTTTCCTTGATTTCTCTGTTGTACATTTTGAATACAATGTGTCTTGGTGAGCTTCTCATTTGATTAGGCCTATTGGGTATCCTATAAACTTCCTAGATGAGCATATCTGACTCTCTTTTAATATGGGAAAAATTTTCTTTAGCTATTTTCTTTAGAATATTTCTTATCCCATCCGTTTGTGTTTTCATTTCTTCCTTTATCCCAATACTCTTGAATTGTTTCTTCTCATTTCATCCCAGACATATTTAAAATTCTATTCATGTTCTGTGAGTTTTTTTCTTTTTTTGTAATCCATGCACTCAAGCTTGCTCATCCTGTCCTATTGTCAGAAGTTCTTTCTTCAGGGCTGGAGTGGTGGCTCAGCGGTTATGGAGCTTGCCTGGCATGTGTACTCGAGTTTGAACCCCAGCACCACGTATACAGTGAAGTGTCCCAGGAATGAAAGTTATATGAAAAACTAAATAAAGATTGCTTCTCCTCTCTCTCTCATCTTTTTTTTTTTTAAAGAAGTCCTTTCTTCAAGAGCTGAGGTTCTGCTTTCTATAGAAGTTAGTCTATTATTAAAGTCTTCCATGGTTCCTCTCATGTCATTGACTGCAGATTATAGCTCTGTTACTTCTTTCTGAGTATGTCTATTTCTTTGTTAATGGAGTTTTTCATCTCTTGAGTTCTCACTAGTCCCTTCATTATATCTTCTTTTAGCTCATTTTTCCTTTTAGTAGTCAGATCATTGATAATATTTTCAAGATTTTCATCTTGATTCCTATCCTTGGCCTCCTTTATAGAGGAGGTGTGGGTTTGAGGTAAACCTCTCCTAGTTTGATTCTTCATTTTTGAAGAGCTTCTTCTGGATCTCTGAATTCAGATTTCCTGCAAGGAAGGTAGGCAGTTCTCCAAGTAGTTTTTTCTTGCAAGTCAAAGGGTCCGATCAGCCACCAATTCTTTGATATCACTTTCTTCCAGATGCTGTTTCTGCCTGGGTCCTCATGTTGCTCTACCTTTTGGTTCCAGACTCAAGGTTGCAGATCTAAATCTGGGTTATCCAGGGAACCTCCTGTAGTTGGTCCTTAGCAGGGACTGCGCCAGATGTGGGTCCTACCGGTTGTGTTCTGAGCACCTTCTGGTGAGATGCTGCCTTTTTATTTTTTATTTTGAGATAGTCTGCTAAATAACTTAGGTCCTTCCTAAATTGCAGAGGCTGGCCTTGAACTTGCAGTTCTATTGACTCAGCCTCCTGAATTCCTGGGATTACAGGCATGTGTGTCAGGCTATGTGCTCACTTTTTAATGTTAAATGGTATTCAATTATATATGTGAACCATGATAACTAACTACACTTAATGGGGATTTGGATTATTTTTTATTTTTTGAGATTATGACCATCTTTGTATACATATCTTTTAATTTATGGTACTCTATATACTGTGTTAAGAGTCTTGCTAATGTTTAGATTTTTTTTTAAAGAAAGAAAGAGGGACAGTGAGAGAGAGACAGAAAGAATCAATTTTATTTTAGTTTTTTTTTTATGTGGCCTTCATTGCTCCAAGACTTTATTGTGTACGTGGTGCTGGGGTTTGAACTCACGTACTTGCGCATGCCAGGCAAGCACCATAACCAGTGAGCCACCGCTCCAGCCCTTAGATCTTTATTAAACTGCTAAATTACTTCTCAAAAACTTTGTGTCTGTTTCACTAATGATTGTATAAGATTATTTTCCCATACTGTATCCAGCGTTGTATTTTAATTAAATTGTACTATTAATATGTTGATTTTTTTGTTTATACAAAATTTTATTAAACTTTACAGAGCAACATCCAGACTCCAGATGCAGCTGCCAAGGAGACCCTATTATGCTGGAGGGACTGGCTGTGATATTGTTCTTTTTTTTTTTTTTTTTTTTTTACTATGTATTTTATCCATTTTTTTTTACTTTGTCACATCATCAACCTTTTTTTTTTTTTTAAAGAGGAGGACAGTAAGAGAAAGAGAGAGAATATCAATTTTTATTGAGTTTTTCACATGGCTTTCATTGCTCTGACACTTAGCTGTGTACATGGGTGCTGGGGTTTGAACCTGTGTATTTGCGCATGCCAGGCAAGCACCGCAAACACTGAGCCACTGCCCCAGCCCCCTCAACCTTTTTTATATTTTATTTTGAGACAGGATCTTGCTAAACTTGGATAGGGCCTCACTAAGTTGCTGAGGCTGGCTTTGAACTTGTGATCTTCCTGCCTCAGCCTTTCTAGCCACTGGGATTATAGGCATGTGACACCATGCCTGTCTGTTGATATATTTAAGGAAAAAGAGATCATACTGTATAGATCATTTTGTAATCTTCTCTTTCAAGTAGTAGTTATCATGGACATGTTCTTCTGTGGCATTATATATATATAATTTATATATATATAATTTTCTAGGTCTGTGAAATATACTTTTGAAAAATATTTGAATAGCTGAGCATGGTGGACTTTTTTGGTTTTGGAGTGCTAGGGATCCAGCCCAATGCTTCCTGAATACTAGATGTGTGCTCTGCCACTGAGCCATACCCCCAGCTGAAGCCAATCTATTATTTGGGCTCTATTAATTAATCCCTTAACATGGTGTATATTCAAGTGAGACTCTTCTCTTTCCAAAAAAGGTATTACTTACAGATCCCAGGATGGAGATTTTAAGCATAGTGCAAGTATGTGAGTTACTGGATTTATGCTGTAAAGTAAATAAAACTCTTTATGCTGAAGTTCGCCTGTTATCACGGTTCCCAAGATGATCTTCAGGGTTTTATTTGTTTGGCTTTTTATTTTCTTTTGCTTTCTGTACTGACGATTTAACCCAGGGGTACTGTACTACTGAGCCACATCCCAGCCCTTTGTGTTTTTTATTTTGAGACAGGGTCTCTCACTAAGTTGCTTAGGGCTTCACTAAGTTATTTAGGGCTTCATGAAGTTGCTGAGGCTGGCACTGAACTTGTGATGCTCTTGTCTCAGCCTCCCAAACCACTGGGATTACATGTATGCACCACTGTACCTGTTGATCCGTAGTGTTGATGATTTGAACTAGAAGGTCTAACGCTTTCAGAAAAACAATTATATTCATGGTTATGGTTTATTACAGTGAAAATTTCCCTTTAAATTTTTTGCTCAAATGCTATTCTTTTCAGGATTTTCGTATTGCAGTATTCTTCATTCCTGTCTCTTCTTGACTCTTGCACTACTTTTTCAGCAGAGCTCATCATCTTCTACTGCATGATATACATACCTATCTATGAATGTTTACTGCCTATTGCCTATTTCCTTCTGAAGGAATATAATAAGCTCCAGGAGTACAAAAATCTTTATTTATTCATTTATTTTTAAAAGAGAGAGGACAGTGAGAGAGAGAGAGAGAAAAATCAAATCAATTTTATTTAGTTTTTCATGGACTTTCATTGCTCACATACTTCACTGTGTACATGGTGCTGGGGTTTGAACCCGTGTACTCGCGCATGCAAGGCAAGCGCCCTAACCACTGAGCCACCGCTCCAGCCCCTCTAACACTTCTTTGTGTATGTGGTGCTGGAGTTTGAACCTGTGTACTTGAGCATGCCAGACAAGCACCGTAACTGCTGAGCCACTGCTCCAGTCTCCAAAAATTTTAATTAATGTATCCCAAGTGCGTAGAACAGAGCCTGGAACATATGAGGTAATCAAATATTTTTTTTTTCAGTGACTAAATGAATTACTGGAGACAAACATGAGATATAAAGAATGGAGGTGTGGCTCAGTGTTATAGTGTATGTTCAGCATGTGTGAGACCTTGGTTCAAGGCCCAGGAAACTGGCACATGCACACAAGGAATAAGATGTAAACCAGGTGCAGTGGTGCATGCCTGTAATCCCAGTGACTCCGAAGTCTGAGACAGGAGGATTGCAAATTGGAGTCTAGCCTCTGTGATTTAGCAAGACCCTGTCTCAAAAAAAATAAAAAGGGTTGGGGATGTAGCTCAGTGGGAGAATGCCTTGGGTTCAATTCTCAGTCATCCCCCTCCCCAACCACAGAATAAAATGTAAAATCAAATAAATAAAATATAAACTCTCAAGTAAATTTCTTGGGTTTTCCTACTAAAAAAAATCCAAGCTCCAGGGGCTGGAGCTGTGGCTCAGTGGTTATGGTGCTTGCCTGCGGAAGTGCACAAGTTCAAACCCCAGCACCATGTACACAAGAAAGTGTCCAAGGAATGGAAGTCACATGAAAAATTAAATAAAAATTGCTTCTCTCTTTCTCTCTCTCTCACTGTCCCCTCTTTCTTTAAAAAAAAAAACCAAGCTCCACATCAAGAGTAAATTTAAAATTCATTCTCATTGTGATTTGGACACTCTGCTAAGGTAAGCTTGAACAAGGAAATTTTTCCTCTTTTGACAGGCCAGCAGTAGAAGTATTAGATCTGGTCTGGTGCATTTTTGCATACATGCCATTGGTTAGCAATGCTAGTGGACTGTAGAGGATTTTAGAGACTGTTGGAAGAGAGCATTAAACTGGCTATAAAGTCTTTTACAGGATTCCAAGGACAAGTGGCCCATGGGAAAAACAAGCATAGAACAGAGGTCTTCAGAATGGTGTGTGAATACTTTTGAGCATCCTGGAAGATTGCCCAAGTGCTCTTGTTGTTTTATTATTTATTTTTAAAGAAAGAGAATCAATTTTATATATTTATTGTCTGGTCTTTGTTTCTCTGACACTTAGTGTGTTTGTGGTGCTGGGATTCAAACTTGGGTCCTGGCACACGCCAGGTAAGTGCTCCAACCCCTGAGCCACAGCTCCAGCCCGCTCTTGTTGTCTTAAATAAATTTGATTCCCACTTTGAAACTTCCGTTTGGTCTTCCCTAAAACTACTGTGCTTGAGAGAAAGTCTGACTACAAAGAACTCTGGGGCACCCGGATTCAAACTTAACTTTGCTCTGGGGTGCTAAAAATCTCTTTCTACCAAAGAGAAGGATTTAAAAAAAATAAAAACTGATTTCAGAGAAATTTCCTCAAATTCTTCAGGAGCATCGTCAGGGTGGGGGTACTGGCCACGTATTCTTTCCCTTACTTGGGCGAGACTGGGAATGCTGGCTGGGGCCTGAGTCTCAAGTGGAAGAGATCTGAAAAGGAGATCTCTCAAGGGATCAGGTTCCCAGAGAGTTTATTGACCCCCTTCCCCACCTGGTAAGGGCTTTGGGAAGGTTTCGCAGGGTTTAAGGGGGAAGCCCTTGCTTGAGTGTAATGTGGTAGCTAGAGGTACAGAAACAGAGGATGCTGGTCATCTTTTCGCTCTGTCACCTCGTCGGGCTGCCCCTCCACCATGGATTTCACCCTCTGGGTTAGGAGTTTGGGCTGGGCAACAGCAGAGGGTTGGTCTTGGGTTGGCCTGGGTCAGTGAATTAGAGGTGCTCATTCCTTCCAGGAAGGGCAAGGAAGTAGGGGTACTTCTAGGGACAGGCTGTAGGGTTGCACTGGGTTGGGGCATCCTGGCACTGCCACCTTCTAGAAGATGACTACTCTGGGGTCTCCTTTTTGCAGCATCCCCAGTCACTGGGCTTACAGACCTGAGTCACAGTGCCTGACCCTGCCTCCTTGTTAGTCTTTCTGGGGATCACTTTGGGTAACAGGTAACTCAAAGGTGTTGGATCACCAGGATTCTCACTGTGGGACTTTGAAAGAGCACAGGGAAGCAAGGCGGGGGGGCAAAAAAAGAAAAGAAAGAAAGAAAAAAGTAATCAAGGCATTTTTTTTCTATTTCAGATTAAGGGAGAAATGTAATACAGACATACAATGAAATAGTCTTCTGCCTTCATAAGGAAGCAAATTCTCACACACCCTACACTGTGGAATAATTTTGTCTAAGTGAAACAAGTCAGTCACAAGACAAATACTGAATGATTCCACTGACCTCAAGTACTTAGGGTAGTAAAAAATTACAGAAGAGTACTGATTGCCAGGAATTTGGGAGAGGAGGTTGTTTAATATTACAGAATTTCAGTTTTGCAAAATGAAGTTGGATTCAGGTGGATTTCAATGGAGAGGGATTGGTGGAGATGGTTCACATCAATGCAAATGTACTTGCCACTTAACCACACACTTAAAAATGGTTGAGATGACTTTCACAAAGTAATCAAGACTTTCTAAACCAAGGGGGTTCCTGTCTAACATGTATTTCTGTAAAGGAGGAAGCTTCGTTTTGGAAACGGATATTTAAAAGTCTGCCTTGAGGTACTCTGGAATCATCAACAGCAGAAGCAGTCTGGATATTACTGTTTTGATGGGCGTTAGTGAAACAATGGGTAAAGCTCATAGAATAGAAAGGCTGAGAGTGTGGAGCAGAGGCTCAGTGGTTTCGCGCTTGCCTCACAGGTGCGGAACACGGGTTCAAACCCCGGCAAAACGCGCACGGGTGATGTATCAGAGCAATCAGTCACATAAAATCAATCAGACAAATTGACTTTCTCTCTCTCTCTCTCTCTCTCTCTCTCTCTGTCCCTATCTCTTAAAAGAAAAGAAAAGAATAGAAAGGTTGAGAAACGGAGATAGTTCAGTAATAGAGCACTTGCCTACGCATTTGCAAAGCCCTGGGTTCAACCTCGGTACCAATAAATAAATATCCAAAAAAACCACCACTCAGAGATAAGAACATTAAGTAAGATTCGTGTGGTTTTTATAAAGATCAAATAAAAGATAAATACTTCAATCCTCATTGTCTTGTAAAGTTTGAATATTTTCTGTTTCCATTAACAACAACAACAACAAATACCCTTATTTAAGCTCACATTGAAAAATTTCTGTCAACCGCAAATGTTCAGTTTTAAACTGTGTGCCAGCAAATGGTTTGGCCATCAAAGCCCTCGAGGATGATTTCTGCGTCCCTCCGATTACATTACGTGTGATTCTTAAAGCAGTGGCACCCCCCTGCGCTTGCGGGAACCCCCTGAGCGCTCCAGACACCCGAGGGCCTCCCACTTCCCGGCGGGGGCGTGGTTCCGCGTGACCTCCCGGCGTGGGGTTTCTGCTTGCCCGCTCCCAGGCCGCAGACGCCGCGTTCGCGCCACATTTTTAAGTTTCATTTCTATCCGTCCTTGCAAGTTCCTCTTCCCGCGATCTTTTCCCGAAGTCGATTCTTCTCTGGGGTAACAGAGAGCTCCAGGCATGGACCCTCGACGCGGAAAAGCCACTCGTACAACTTCGAAAGCCGGAGCTGCCACCCTCCGGGTTTCAGAGAGGAGTCCGAGGGTCGCCGAGACCGAGCTCGGTAAGTCTCCCGCCGCTCCCTGGGCCGCCCAGCCCAACGCGGGAGAGTGCGCCCCAATCTGGGAGTCGCGATCCCTGGAGATCGAGAGCGCCCGGGATCCCCGGGAGAAGCCGCAGGAGTTTGCGCCGGGAGCCCGCTCCAAAAAAGCATCTCTGCGCGCGAAGGGTACGCCGCCCTCGGGCGTCAGAAGCGCGGCGGGAGCGGAGGCGCAGACCGTTCCCGCGGAGGGACTGGAACCACCTGCGGACCCTGGGACGCCCCATCCCAGCGCAGGGTCTCGGCGCGAGAGAGGCGCACGCTCGGCTCCGGAACAGAGACCCGCACCCGAGCCCGGAGAAGTGCCTTTCTCCAGCACCCCGGTCGAGGCCGGGAGTCTGGGCCGGAAGGAGGGGGCGCCGGGCGGCTGGAAGCCTCGGGCTGTGCTGGATAAATTGAGGCTGACTCGCCAGGAAATCTCAGCCGCGGCTGAGGTCGTAAACAAGATCGTGGACCACCTACTTCGGAGATTGCAGAACTACGATTCCGAGTTCAAAGGCGTTGAGCTGCTGCGCACGGGGAGCTACTACGAGCGCGTGAAGGTGAGGGGTCAACTCCCTGACATTCCCCACTTACACTCGCTCACTCGGATCCCTCCCTTCCCTTCGGAGGTAACTCAGACTTGATCTTGCGTGGGCTGTGACACATTTACAATTAGAACCACAAACAGTTGTCGGTTCGTTTATTCATCTATGTATTCATTGGTCGTACAACCAATGATTCTTGATTGCTGGCTACTTATTGATTGCTGGCTATTTTTTTTAAAACAATTTTATTTAGTTTTTCACATGGCCCTAGTTGCTCCAACACTTAGTTGTGTACGTGGTGCTGGGATTTGAGCCCGGGTCCTCGTGCTTGCCAGGCAAGCGCTGAAACCGCTAAGCCACCGCTCCAGCCCGCTGGCTACTTTCAAGACACAGCTTTGAAGGAATTCAAATGTATAGATTCATTCATGGAAGAAGATACATGCTGAGTTTCTTTAATAATTCAATATCTGAGATCTCAAGTCAATTTCCGACTTGGAATAATTTGAAGTGGTCCGTGAAAAATTCTACCAAATAAATATATGTAAGAAACTTTTCCCTATGAGGTGACTATTTGTACTCTGTATGAGCAATATCCTAAGTCTTCCGTCATCCCTATAGACTCCCACCCCAACCAACTCTTCTTGCTCCAATTTTATTTCATTGCCATTCTGGGGATTGAGCCCAGGGCCTCCTGCCTACTATGCACTCTACCCCAACCTCTCTTTCCAAAGTCTTATGGGATATCATGGAGAGCAATGAGTACTTTTTTTTTTTTTTAAATAAAGAGAGAGGGACAGTGAAAGAGAAAGAGAGAATCAATTTTATTTAGTTTTTCATGTGGCTTTTGTTGCTTGGACACTTTGTTGTATGTGGTGCTGGGGTTCCAACCTACATCTTTAAATATGCCAGGCAAGCACCATAACCGCTGAGCCACCACTCCAGCACTGAGTGATGTTTTTAAAAAATGAAGAAAAAATATTGTACAGCTACTAAAAAAAAATACTTCCTAAATACCTATCTGGTATAATTGCTTCTAAGTGTGTATTCCACAGATCCATTTGCTTGTGGATGGTTGAATCATTAGAGTAATTATGTCAGTACGAATTGAAGGTTTGGAATCAAGCTCCTGCCTGGAGTGTTTCCTGACCAGTAACAGATTCCTGTGCTTGTGTTTTTGGCCTTGTCAGTCAGTATTCTGAGCGCTGAGCTGTGCGTTTCCTTTAACTGTATAAAATCTTCTGTGTAGCATGGACAGAAATAGACTGATGATATATGTTCATTAAGTACTCATAATTTATTTTAAAGTTATATATTAGCTTTATTCACCTAATTGTTCTCTTCCAGTAGGTGAATGATTATAAAAAGTGCATTTATGGGAATGGAGTGTTGGCTTATTGGTAGAGTGCTTGCCTGTCAGGTGCAAGGACCAGGTTTTGAATCCCAGCACCACATACACAACTAAGTGTCAGAAAAACAAAAAACCAATGAAAATATAAATAAAATTGATTCTCTCTATCTCTTAAGATATTTTAAGGGGCTGGAGCGGTGGCTTAGCGGTTTTGGCGCTTGCCTGGCAAGCATGAGGACCCGGGTTCAAACCCCAGCACCACGTTCACAACTGAGTGTTGGAGCAACTAAGGCCATGTGAAAAACTAAATAAAGTTGTTTCTCTCTTTCTCTGTCTCTCTCACTGTCCCTCTCTTTAAAAAAAAAAAAAAAGAAGATATCTTAAGATTGTAAACTTTTTTCCCTTCGGTGTTTTTATAAGAAACATAAAAGAAAGAACAGGTTAATATTATGCATCTTTTCTTTCTTTCTTCATTTTTTTTTTGTACCATGGATTGAACCTAGCAGCACTTAACCACTGAGCTACATGTTGGAGAATTTACCTTACCAGAGGGCAAGATGTATACAAAGCTATCCTAATTAAGCAGGTATTATTAGTGCAATTATATATAGAAGGCCACTTGAATAGAAAATCCAGAAAAAGATCTACATATTCAATTGAATACAGCACACAAAATATGCATCAGTGAATTCAATAGTGAAAAGGGTGACCTTTTAATAAGTGGTGCTGGGTCAGTTGGGTATCCACATGAGACAACCATGAACCTGGACCCCTACTGCACATTATATTCTGAAATTAATTTGAGATATAACAAACATAAAAGTGAAAAGTAAAAACAGTAGAGTTGAGCTGGAGAGGTGGCTCAGTGGTTATGGTGCTTGCTTGGCATGCTGAGGACTCAGGTTCAAACCCCAGCACCATGTACACAACAAAGTGTAGGGGGAAGGAAAGCCAAATGAAAAACTAAATAAAATTAATTTTCTTTTTCTTTCTCTCTCTTTCACTCTCTTTCTCTTAAGAAAAAAAAACTCATAGAGTCTTTAGAATGAAGCATAGAGAAGTATAATTGTGGGATGTGCAAATATTTCTTAAACAGAACACTAAGTCTGCTACCCATAAATGATAGATAAATTGGACTTCATTAGACTTAAGAACTGCTGGTCAGAAGACACCACTGGGGAGCAGGCAAAGACTTTCTCAACATGTCTCCTAAAGCGAAGGAAGTAAAGTAAAAAAATCAATGAATGGGATGCAATAAAGCTAAAAAGCTTTTGCACTGCCAAGGAAACAATCAAAAGAGTCAAGAGGTTTCCTACAGAAATGGAGGGAATCATGGGCTCTGATTCCTCTGACAGGGGCCTCATATCCAGAATCTACAAAATCCTCAAAAATCTCAACTACAAAAACACAAACAACCCAATTAATAAATGAACCAAAGAGCTAA
>PVKS010039866.1:0-16983 GCA_004027875.1 Aplodontia rufa | reverse complement strand
ATTGTCGCCACTCATCTGTGGAGGTGGGGACTAGACCCTGGACAATGAGAAAGTTGGTCTAGTAGCATGAGTTAAATCCAGATGAGATGTAATGCTTTACAATCTAATAATTTTTTTAGAGATATAGTGGGAAGGGAAAGGTGGGATAAGGGAGGGTAATTGGGGGTGCACTCCTGGGGATAATTGCAATATCCAGAATATATACACATTTTATATTATTTTGTTAAAATCTTGTAAGGTTGTTCAAAAATAAAAAAAAAAAAAACAAAAAAACAAAAACAAAAAAAAATGTTCAAAACACATTAAAGGAGAAGTAATATTTTTCCCTTAAAAACAAGTCTGAAATTTTGGTAGAATTGATTTAGATATCTAATAGTTCCATCAGTAATTCAAGGTCTTTTTTCTATTTTTATAATTGTTAACATATATGGATCTTTTTTTTTTCTTCATTGTCAAAATATGGCTGCTGCAGCTCCATTTATAATATATACCTTTAAGTTAATAAAAAGACAAAAGTGACAATGTCAGACAGAAGTGTCTATTTCCCTCAACAATGTCATCAAAATCTATAGCTTGGTGATACCATCCAGCAGAACCTTGCTCTTATTTTCTTAGCCATAACTGTGTCCTATAGTTATCCCTCTTGCCAAGGAAATTGGGGGAAAAGATATCTCACTTGATACTGGACATATTTCTATATCTCTGAGAAAGAAATGGGGTTCCTCAGGAAGGGAGAGTGGTTATTCAAATACCACAGGTAGGTCTGCCACTCTGCCTCTACAATCAAATCTTCATTCCATAACCAGCAAACTAGCCGCTCTGCTTTTCTTGGAATTGGTGAATAATACTGTCAATAAAATGATAGTAAGTCTGTGCCCATATTCTCAAATTGGATATTATGGTTTAGATCTTAAATGACTTCCAGGTCGTGGAAACTTCAGGAAGTAGAGTCTGGTGGGAAGAGATGTGTCACTCGGTCTGTGCCCTGCGCCCTCTCCTTACTCACTTTTCTTCCTGGCTGCCATGAGGTAAACAGGTTTCCCCCCATACGTTTCTGCCAATATGACCTTTCTGCCTAGCCTCAGGCCTAAAGCTATGGAGCCAGCTGACTTTGGACCTTTGAGAAAATGAGTCAAAATAAAATGTTTCCACTTTGATTTTCTCAGGCATTTTTTCACAGAAACAGAAGGTTGACTAACTAAACTTTGAAGAGTAATCAAATTTGGAGAAGAGGAGAGACAAAGAGGGGGTATTCCAAGCGAAAGAACGTTAGGTAAAATACATGGCGTTAGACTTCACTTTCCTTGCTTAGTATGGCTTTGGCTATTATGGGTCTTTTATTATTTTTGTTTTCCTAATTCTGTGAAGAATGTCATTGGTATTTTCATGGGGATTGCATTAAATCTGATTAGCACTTTTGGTAGTATGGTCATTTTGATAATATAAACTCTGCCTGTCCAAGAACATGGGATATCTTTGCAACTTTCCAACTTCTAAGTTCTTCAGTATCTTTTTCAGTAGTCTATAATTTTAATTGTAGATTTATTTTCTTTCCTTAGCTACATTAATTCTGAAGGTGTTCTTTTTTTTGAAGATTACTGTGAATAAGGTGGTTTTCCTGATTTCCTCCTCAGCTGAATCACTGTTGAAGTATAAGAAAGCTATAGATTTATGTGTGTTAATCTTGTTGATTCTGCTACTTTGCTAAATTTATTTTAAAATCTACAAGTCTTCTGGTGAAGACTTCCTAGATATAGGATCATATTAGCAAAAAGAGATAATTTGACTTCTTTTCCTATTTGTGTCCCTTCAATTTCATTTTCTTGTCTGATTGCTCTGGCTAACGTTTTGAGGACTATATTGAGTAGGAGTGGGGAGAGTGGAAAGCCTTGTTTTTGTTCCTGAATTTAGTGGAAATGTTTTTAGTTTTTCTCCTTTTAGTATGATGTTGGCTTTGGGTTTGTCACAAAAGGTCTTTACAATGTTGATGTATGTTCCCTTAATTTCTAGCTTCACTATCATTTTTAACATGAATTGGTGTTGGATTTGATTAAAGGCCTTTTCTGCATCTATTGAAATGACCATGTGATTTTTGTCCTTAATTATGTTTAAGTGGCAAATTGCATTTATTGATGTGGGTGTGTGTTGAACCAAACTTGCATGCTTGGAATGAAATCAACTTGATCAGGTGCATAATCTTTTTGATGTGTTTTTGAATATCATTTGCTAATGATTTGTCTTTTTTTTTTAAGAGATAAGGACAATGAGAGAGAGAGACAGAGAGAATCAATTTTTTATTTAGTTTTTCATGTGGCTTTTGTTGCTCTGACACTTCCTTCTGTACGTGATGCTGCTGGTGTTTGAACCGCTGTACTCATGAAAGCCAGGCAAGCACTGTAACTGCCAAAACACTGCTCCAGCCCTGCTAATGTTTTATTAAGGACTTTTGCATCTGTGTTCATCACAGATATTGTCTGTTATTTTCTTTCCTTGATGCATCTTTGTCTGGTTTGTGTATAGGGTTATGCTTGGTGCATAAAAAGTATTTGGTAGTGTTTGTTCCCTTTCAATTTCATGGAATAATTTAAGAAAAGTGGTGTTACTTGTTCTGTAAAAGTCATGTCGAATTCAGCAGAAAATCCATCTGGTCCTGGACTTTTCCTTTTTGGAAGGCTTTAACTGTTGTTTCAATTTCATTAATACTTGTAGTACTATATGAATCTCTGTTAATGTACTCCTGGACACACGATGTGTGCAATTTCTAAAGACTTTAAGACTGACTTTTTCTACAAATATTTAGAGACCATACTGCTGGGGACCAACTTTCATCACTAAAATGACCAGTCCTTTGTCCCTACTAGATCTAATATCTACCATAGCATTAAAAAGTACTTACCAAAAAATCCTTTTAGTAGAATTTCTGGCCTGGGTATAAATGGAAATTGGCTTCAGAACTCTGTATTTATTTTTCAATGATTATTGAGGGAATTAAGGAAATCTCCACCTTCTGTGGGTTTACTGAAATGGACTGATAATACACAGAGTAACAGTTGAAAAAAGCGTTTAAATTAATGTGCATAAGAGCAGAAGCCAATAAAATATGAAATTCAACGAAGGGAAAGATGTTGAAGTTTAAATACCCTCTTCATAGGGGAGATGGAAATGGGGTTGCTGTAGGTAATTTTAGAGACACAGCAGATGATTTTTAACATAAAAAACAAGCCCAAAAAACTGACCATGACCTGGGATCAAGTTCCTCTCATCTCTAGAGGAGACAGAGACTAGTCAGGGGCATGAGAGTGATAGAAATTCACAGAGAATGTAGGGGGCTTTCTTTGCAGAGTCCCTAGGTAATCTCTCAGAACTGTCCTGAGAAGAACAGAACGACACCTTCTGGTCATGATACCGGCTTTTAGTCTGTTCTTTTCTCTACTCATTAATTTTTCCTGGTTATTTGATTAGATTCCCATGGAGGGGGCTTGAAACAATTGTGTTTTCTCAATCAGAAACAGAAAATTCAGGGGCTGGAGCAACATCTCAGTGACTACATTGTTTGCCTGGCATGCACGAAGAAACAGATTCGAACACTAGCACCACGTACAAAATGAAGTGTTGGAGCAACGAAAGCCACATAAAAATCTAAATAAAATTAATTCTCTCTCTCCCTCTTTCTCTCTGTCTCATTGTCCCTCTCTGTTTAAAAGAAAAAAAATAAAAGCAAAGTAAAATTCAGAGAGCCCCTTCTTATACTTTCAGGGAGAAACAAGGTAAGGGGAGGCCTTGATCCAATGGCAGTTTCTAAGGCATTCTAATTTCCTTTGATTCAGTTTTCAGTATTTTAAAGTATTATACTTTGAGGTATAGTTTTGTGAGACCGAATAATCTTTTAAAAAGGATATATAAATTTTAGGAATACCAATATATAATGTGCAAATGAAGGTGTGATCATTTCATGAGCGAACTCTTTTATCTGATAAATCATAAAAAGAGGATGGAAAGAAAAATGCACTAATTGCTCTGTATTTCATTTTCCTATATAGCCTGGGATTGAATGCTCAATATACATTAAGAATATGCTCCACCCTATTACGTGCTCTAATGGGTATTTTAATAGAGACCCTGAACTGAAAAATAATCACGGAGGTAGGAGGGTGAAAAACGCAAAATGACTTAAATGGGATATTTGCATGTCAAACTTTATGGTACTGGTATAAAAATTTATTTGAGGCCTAGAAAAGGAAACATTCCTATAATTTTTTCTCCTTTTCATGTCTTTTCTATCTATGTCTTCCAGCTTCTCATATTGCATTCCTTCCCACTGGCATTTTTAATATAAACTTTTAAAAGAAGAATAAATATACATGACCTCATGAGCAATTAAATATAATCATTCATCCTAACTTATACACAAACATCAACATGGACTACAAAAATCCCAGGAAAAAAACTCTGATCCCCATTCAACTTCAATTAAACCCAGTCCTTCCTTCTCTGTTGCATGGCCACCTCTTGGAATTGTGCACTCCCACTTTGTGCATATTCCTATCAGGCTTCTCCACCACCACCACAACATCAACAGAACTCTCACTGTAAAAAAGAAAAAAAATCAGAATGGCACGGGTATAAATTCAGGCTCAGATATTTATTGGGATTTGCTGCTCCCTGGCCAAATTCACCTTCGCCGCCATAATGAGGGCGGGCATGGGAAGTGATGGTGGGCAGGGAAATGGCATCTAGGGAAAATGGCACTGAAACTCAGCTGGACAGCTGCTTTGTAGTTTTAGGGAAATGAGAGAAGTTGATGGGGATGGCCTTTCAGAGATTGGCTGGTGGATCCATCAACACATTGGAGCTTGTCTGCCAGTGTCTTGATTGATTGTTCTTTTCAGGGGCAGTTTTGCCCAATGCCCTGCCCCTTTCCAGCCACCATGGCTACATGGGTGAAGCCACACCCCCAGCCAACCACCATGACCATTGGACCCTGTGGCCTGGCTGAAGCCCTGCCCCCAGTCAGCCTTTGCTGAGAAACCTTACACTCACTACAGATATCAATCTATCCTTCCTTCTTAACCCATTGGATATTTTCAGGTACCTCTTAACATTGCTTACCACCATTTAATCATTTACAACATCTTCTTTGTGAAGCATGTTCACTTTTATACTCCTGGTCTTTCTTGTAATTTTTCTGGGTCCTAATCTTTAGTTCTTTTTTCCCGATTACCTAAATGTTAACTGAAGTTTTATCTTAACTGCATTCTTTTGTCTATTTGCCCTCTCTCAGTATAATCTCATTTATGTCCAGGGCTTCACTTGCCATTTCTATAGGATTCACTCCAAAGTTATTATCCATAATTCAGGCCACAACTTTGAGCTACTGACTTGATAATCTAACTGCCTACTCAACACTCCCAATTAGATATTTATAGACATCTGACATTTATCATTTCCAAAATTCACTTTCCTCCTCCAACCCTCTAATTTGATTTTCTTCTGAATTCATCAGTTTGATGTTAATGATTAAAAACTGGGATGACTTTTTAAGGCAAACAGTACATCATCTAGTGTCCTTGATTTCCCACTTCCCATTTTGGTTAAACATTTATACCTTTGGTCATAGGAATGCAACACAGAAAACAAACAAAGGTAATAGTAATTATTTTCTGGGGCTTTCCGAATTAAAAGTGACAGGGAGAAGCTCCTCATGCCTACCCACTTCCTGGTTTTTACAGCCAAGTCTCATGGAGTGAATGAATCTCATCCATTCAAGGGAAAAGCAAATAAACAACCTGAGAGAATCAACAACAACAGCAGAAAAGAAAGATGCTTCAATATGTTCTAATCCTTTATTCCACTCAATTATAAAATTAATTTTACCTATGTTCTTCCAAACTTTTTATTATTTAAGGCAATAAATTTCACAATAGTGCTTTTTTTTTTATCCTGGCTTGGAGTTCTATAACATGTAATCAAGTCTTTGACTACAAGCTAGAACGAACACTTTCATTTCTACCTTTACAAATGCTCTTGCCAGAAATTCTGGGGTCATTCTTGACTCTCATATATCCCACATCCTTTAATCATGAAGCATAGATTTTTTAAAATATCTCTTTAATTCTTTCACTTTTTTCAATTTGCAGGTCACCATCATGTTTTCCATTCCCTTCCTCTCTTAAGTCTCAGTTTTTCTTTCTGGAAACTAACTTATTGCTCTTTAATCTGTTTTGCACACAGTACTCAGAATGTCATTTTAAAGAATGTGAAAGAAAATATAATCATTACATATTCTTGTTTAAAACTCTTCAATGCTTTTCTATTGCTCTAAGAAAAATTATCTGGAATGTGTTGGAGATGTATCTACTCCTAGACTAACCTGTAGCTGCTACCTCCCTTGTTTTCTTGTTTCTGACAGTTTGAATTTCTTATAATTTATTAAATATGCTTATTTGTCTTCATTTCAGTCTGAAAAATGATTCCCTTGGCTGTTATAGTCCTGTATTAGGTATTCATCATTCAAAGTCAATTTCCATACCTAATTCTTCAAGTAAAATTTCCCATAATTGGTTCTGGACAACCTATTTTACTTTTAATTACAGAGCATCTATAAAATAATTAGATGATGATACCTGGTTGATAACATTTGTTTCTTCCCAGAATGTACATTTTTATAGAGAGATTATGTTTGTCTTTTTCATGGTGTATTCCCAAGACTTAACACTATATTGTATTTGAGGGATATTCAGTATAAATTTTGAATATATAAATAAATTTATGTTGGCACTAAAATGGGATTGAAAGCATGTTTAGAAAGAATAGCTTACAGGAGCAGAGAAGTTCCAAGTTCCATGTTCAGTTGCTTAGGTATCTCTTCCTTCATCCTGAACCTCTTCTCTCTACCTTCCCACACCTGAGTGCTGTCATGCACCTGCAGCTATTGATGATTACATAACCAAGAGTTCATAAAGTGAAGGAAAAAGAACACCATTCTTTCAAAGAAATAGACAAATTGCTTCATTCAACTATTTAAAAATGTGTATTCTCCTGAACTCATGGATGGGAACTGAAGCAAATCTCTACTGCAAAACTACTGCTTATTAACCAACTTCAACATTATATAAAGGGATATTTTATTAGCAGCTGGAAAATGGCTAAAGTCCAAGTTGTTCTTCTAACATTGTAAGTTGGTGCTTTATTGAATAGCTTCATTCAAGATATAGTCCCCTTGGCCAGAGAAAGTAAGGGGAACTAGTAAACTGTGATTTTACAGTTCTAATATAGCAAACAGATTTGTATTCATTGCAGAGGGCATTGAAGTTTATTGAGGACAGGGATATAAGATTGGAAGAGATAAGGCAAAGGAGAGTGGAAAAATCCTTCCACTGCCTTGGGCAGTGGGCACAGGAGGGGAATGATAAACAGTATCTCTCCTTAGTAAGTCAGATACTGAGGCTCTTTCTGTTTTCAGTGTTCTCTGAGAGGATAGTCTTCCTTGAAAACCAAAGATTAAATTCCTTCTGTTGGCAAAAGTACAATATTCCTTTAATTGATTGACTGATTCTTCTTTCTTTTCAGAGGGCACTTGGCTTCGGTTCACAGTTGAGAAACTGCCCAGGCTTTTCCAACTGTTGCTTCCATTGTTTTCCCAGTGAAGAATCCAAACAATTATCTAGACAAAATATCCTTAATCCCTCAGTGAGTTCATTTGGGTCCTTGTAATAATGACAAAATTACTTCAAAGCCAAGTAAAACTATATATAACAGCAAGAGAAATTGCACCTTACATTATACAGACACTGAGGAGTTAAACTTTCCCTGTAGCAATATCGTATGATGTGATGATGTTCACTGTCTTGTTTTTCATTGAGAGAATTATCATTACCCAGGAAGGCCATCCATGCCCCCATGCCCAGTGGTGGCTGTGAGAATGACTTGAAGCCAACACTGCTGGTCACACAGTCAGGATGGCACCAAGTTCTTGTAGGTAACAGAAGAAAAAAAGTTGAACACTGGACAGGACTAGGAGCAGAGGAGAAAAGAAAAGGAAGCATGGCCGGAGAAAAATGGTAGTCCTTAGTCATTTAAGATCTATAGGCCTCAATTACTGCAAAGTGTAATCATAAAATGTAGTTACACCTTTGCATGTTTAACAGCTAATCTAGCTATTGGCTAAGTAAGACTACTTCTAGATGCCTGCACTCAAGAAATAATCAGAAATGAAGAAATTATAGGCGAAATGAAATACTTAGCTTGGTATTATTTATAAATGAATGAATAAACAATGGGAATATTAACAATAGCAGAGTAATAAAGTAAATTACAATAAATGCCTATTTTTCATTATAACAAGACAATGCTTCATTATTTTGATAAAAATAATGCTTACAAATGTGGATAAAAACTATTGAAAGAGATTATGATATTTTTAAAAATGTTTTCCGCTTTTCAATTGTTTTCATGAAAGTAGCTCACATTGTTGGCAAGTGCCTCTTATACAACCTCATCTTATCACTTTCCACATTGTGCTGAAATTGTGTGTGTGTGTGTGTGTGTGTGTGTCTGTGTATGTTGTGTCTGTGTGAGTGTGTCTGCTTTATGGGATTTAGAACTGATTAAGACTCAACTCACATTTGTCTTTATATTCTCAGTGTTTAGCCTGAATAAGAAAATGTATTTCTTAAACTGAACTAAACTGAACATAGACAGCTTTTGTAATTACCAAAAATACCATTTGAAAATATGAGGCTAATCAATTTTGAAACTTGGTTCAATTCTGTGCATATTCTGGGGAGCTAGGATGAGAAAGGAAAACACATATTCTTCGAGCTCACAGTTTACCTGTGTAAAGCAATACTAAATTGTGGAGGTAATATGGGAAGGGCATAGGTGTATACCCAGAGAAGTAATAAAGGCAAGGAAGAGAATTTTAAAATCTTAGTAGCCTGAATGCCTGGCTCATTTATTACTTCATTATACCAACCAGTAAGAAATAGGTGTTCAAATGAATGTGACATGACCCCCCTCCCCAAGCCATGATTCTTCAGGATTCTATCATCTGTATCTGAATATTTTTATCCTGTTTCTCAGTTTCACATCAAAATTTTCCTTCCAAATTGTTTTCTTCTACTACCCTGAAAACCAATTGTTGCTTTGATGCTCTTAGTTAAAGTTTGCAGACAAAAAGATAATGAGGTTTTCTTTCTTTAAGTTAAAAATTGTAGTGATTAATCAGTGGGCCTGATGGCACACCCTTGTAATCCTAATGACTCGGGAGGCAGAAGCAGGAGGATTACAAGTTTGAGGCCAGCCTCACCAATTCAGTGAGACCCTCAACAACTTAGCAAGACCCTGTTTCTAAAGGAAAAGGACTGGAGATGCGCCTCAGTGGTAAATTGCCCCTCTGCCCCTCTTCAATCCCCAGTACAAAAAACACATAAACAAACAAACAAAAACATAGTGGTGACACTTAATTGATCCCCTTTCTTCCAGTGTCATTCAATTATTGCTGTTAATTAACAGCACAAATAGAAGAGAAATGTTGTTTATGACATGGAAAAAAGCCTTCACTAAGGACAGTGGTCCATTTAGGAACAGATACGTAGTAGGCACAAGGTACAGAATATTTGGAAGACTGCTACTGCTAAATAAAATTTCATATGTGAACCTGTTTTGAAATGTGAATTGAGCTATTCAAAGAATGAGGCATGAGGAGCATTGTTTTAGAGATAACAGATTAATATAAGATGGAAGGAATCTAGCATTCTTGGGGAACATGCCAGGATAAAAGTTCAGAAGGAAGCAGTAAAGGAGGCAAGAAGGCAGAAAGAGACCAGGTCATAAAGAGACTAGAGTTGGATTCCAGATTTTTTAAAATTTTACAAGTGATTGGGGTATTTCTGCATTTTAAATAGTGTATTATAGTACCTGTAATATAAATATTTCCATTTTAACCACTGTATATGTGAAATTCAGTGCCATTAATCACATTCACAATGCTGTACAATCATTACCACTGCCATTTTAGAGAACTTTGTGATTCCAAACAGAAACTCTACTGAATAATACCTATCCCATTCTCATTCCCTTCAAACCCAGGAATATCTATTACTTCAAATCTTCAGGAATTTGCCTATTCTGGATACCTCACCGAAGCAGAATCATATGCTATTTGTTTTGTGTCTGGCTTATTACATGCAGCTCAACATTTTCAAAATCTATCCATATTATATATAGCATATATATTGTGCATATAGCAGAATTGGGTTCCTTTTTAAGGTTGAAGACATTTAGATATATATCACATCTCATTTATCCATTCATCTGTGGATAGCCATTTCAATTGTTTTTGCTTTTGTCTATTGCAGATAATACTGCTATGAACAGTGGCTTAAAAGGCAAGTCCTTGCTTTCAACTGAGTAGATATTCATGACTGAAACTAGTAAACCACATGGAAATTCTGTATGTAACTTTTGGAGGAAGCACCATTCCAAAGCACCTGCACCATCTTTATATTCCAACCAACAACACAAGCAATGCAGAAAAGGTCTCACTGCAGCCACCAATTCATATTATTTTTAAATAGCTATCTTAATTAGAATGAAGTGGTGTCTAATTCTGATTTTGATTAACATCTTCCTCATAACTGGTGGTATAGAACATATTCTTGTGTGCTTTTTTTCTACTTTTTCAAATTGTAGGGACTCTATATATTCTAGACATTAATCATTTATCAGACTTACCATTTGCAAATATTTTCTCCTGTTCCGGATGTTATCTTTGAACTTTCTTGAAATTGTCCTTAAAAATGTGCTTTATAATTTTAATAATGTTCAATTTATCTCAGTTATATTTTGTTGCCTCATTTTAGTTTCATATCCAGGTGACTGGGAATTTTAAATGGAAAAGTGATATAACTAAATTTGGATGTTAAGATGCTTTAAATGAGACAGTGAAGGATGTTTAATAAAAGAAAAACTCAAGATAAAAAGATGAGTTAATAAACCATGACATAAAGCTTATGAGTAAAAAATTATTGAGAAAACATAATCTTCTCTTTCTTTCCAACTTCAATATCTTTTAAAATTAACAACAAAGAAACCAAAAAGAAAACAAATGAAGAAAATAACTATCAGTATCAACCATATACCATACCTTATACCAACTATGTACTTTTAAAATTGTCAGTCTATCCCAGCTACTCAAGAAATTGAGGCAGGAGGATCACAAATTCAATGTTGGCTTCAGCATCTTAGTGAAACTCTGTCTTACAATAATAATAATAATAATAATAAAACAATTTAAGAATGAAAGGGAAAATTTGGGTGCAGCTTAGATATACATCTTGGACCTACCCTACCCATCCTCATGATGATGCAGTATAGATCAAAGAAAATAAATTCAGAAAATCCTGAGAATTCTCACTAATGATTCCCTGATAGACTTTAAATACAATTAGTATGATTAGATATTCAATGAACTAATGATACAAGAACTCTCATAAGTACGAATAAGAAGAAATTCCTACTTAGGATTCTTACAGCCTCATCAGAATTAACAAAATCCCTTAAGACTCTCTATTTTCCAGGGTTTCACAGTTATGAAATCATCTGAAGGCCAGCTTGCCCCTTTCCATTAGATATCATTTCGATCCTAGTCCCTTAATGGCCAAGAAAATGTGGCACCAACATTAAAAGTTGTGGAGTCGGGGCTGGAGCAGTGGTTTGGCGGTTACAGCACTTGCCATGCATGCACAAGTACACGGGTTCAAACCCCAGCACCACGTACACAACTGTAAGAGCAATGAAAGTCATGTGAAAAACTCAATAACATTTGATTCACTTTGTCTCTCTCTCACTGTCATTCTCTTAAAAAAAAAAATCTTGAAAAAAAAAAAAAGACATTCAGCCATCCTTCAGAATAAGGGCTGTCCAGCCCCTAATGGCAAATCCTTTGTCTTTCTTCTGCTTTCAGATTATAAGATATACAATCAACAAAGTTATTCCTGTCCTGGTTTCAAAGCTTGAAAACAATACAAAGAGATTTCACAAGCAATGTAAATCACTCTATATTAGAATGAATAAAACCATAAGGCTGTGCTACTCAAAGGGTAAGAATGATAAAACACAGCATAGCAGCTTGTCAAACATTATTGGGAAAAAGAATTGAAAAATGAGAATGGAATAAAAGGAAAGAGTGTGAAAAACAAGACAAAGAAGAAAAATCATAGCTTTGAATGTAATAGTGCTTAACTCAAAAAAATGACCATTCAAAACCTCTAGGACTACTACTAAGTGGGGTAGATAAACTTAATAAGAGCATGTCTTCACATAAAATTGAGAAAAATGCCATAGGGAAAAGAAACCGGTGAAAAACAAAGAACACTTCAGAACATTATAAGGTACATGAGCAGAGGGTTTGGCTCAGTGGTAGAGTGCTTGGTTAGAATGTGCAAGACCCTGCACTGACTCCCAGTACCACACATGCACACAGAAGATACAGTATTAAAAGTTGAAAATTCAACTTTTAATATTTTAATATTAAAATATTAAACTATTTTTCCAACATGAATGAGTATGTCTCTTCAGTCCAAGTCTCCTTAAGAAAACAATACAAACTCTGGGCAAAACACACATGTATGTCCACATGTGCACATACACATATACACAAGCATCCCCAAACTTACCAGGAAACACAGGAGAACTAACAGAAGCTGACCAATTCAGGACCTGCATTAAACACTCAGCAGATTTTCAAGTTTCGCAGTAGTTAGAGTAAGGATAGGCTCTATTTGCACCATGTATAGTGGAAAAAGATCACAGAGAAAACCCACAGTTAATCCAGCATAAAACACCAAAAACAAAGGAAAACCAACACAGCCAATGGAATTGAGGTGGATATGCAGGTAGGCAGAAAGCCAGAGAGGGAAATCTCCAAGTTTTGTGTATAAATTCTTTCCAAATGTCTGGCTGGTAACTAAGACTTGCTTGACATGCATAAACACTAGCAGCACAACTGAAAGCAAAGCAACTGACCTAAGGTGCCCCAGTGCTGCCCACCTGCAGAAGGAGGAGTTTCCAGCTTGAGCCCAGCCAAGACAAGTGCTTGTTGAAGCAAGTATAACGAATGAACGCTCAATAGGATTGTAACAGAATCGCTAGGTATATCATTTCCAATGGCCAGTACACAATAGCACTCTGTGATGATAGTAACTAGAAAACACTCTATCTTAAAGTAAAATCCATGTAGACTAACCCTGAAACATACAAATGTTGGAATGAGCAGAAAAGAATTTTAAAGCAGCTATTTTCACTATGCTCAATGATGTGAAATTCATATATGTGTAATTTTTTAGTATATGAAATTAGTAACAAATATCTTAAATAAAATAACTAAAAAATAAATAAAATGAATATTTTATGTTGTGAAATAAAAGACAAAGAAAAAAGTAGCAAGTGGAAATTTTAACTAAAAATATAATACTTGAAATTTTAAAACGCATAAGACAGTCTTAACAGAAAAATGGATATTATAGAAGAAAAATCCTGTGAACTTAAGATAAATCAATGAAAATGATTCAATACAAAGAATGGAGAGAAAAAGTATTAAAAAGGAAAAGATTCTCTATATGTACTTAGAGTCACATGAAAGAATGAAAAGGGATGGGGAAGAAAAGCATTTGAAGGAGTGGCAGCCTAAAGTTTCCCAAATTTGGTTATTCTTATAACTGGAATCTGGAATTTCCCCAAAGGGTCACATACTGGAGGCTTAGTTCTTCAGTGCAGCAATATGCATGGATGGGGTTTGGCAGAAGTGATTGGATCACAAGATTAATCCACTGAAAACTAAAGGCAGTCCTGGGAAGTTATGGAAACTGGAGGCAAGTGGAGCTTATTCGCAGGTATTAGGTCACCGGGGACATGCCTTTGTGGGCTATATTTTGTCCCTAATCTCTTTGTCTGTCAGTCAGTCTCTCTGTCTTTGTCCATCTGTCTGTCTGTCTGTCTCTCTCTCTCACTCTCCTTGACTGCCTTGCGCCAAGCTGTTTTCCTCCACCACACCATTCTGCCATGATGTGTTCTCTTGCCTCAGGTTCAGATCAATGGATCCAGCTAACCATGAACTGAGAACTTTGAAACCATGAGCCAAAATAAAATTTTCCTCCTTTAAGTTGTTTGCATGAAGTATTTTTGTCACAGTAACTATAAGTTGATAAACATAGTGTAGACAAAAATTTATACATTGGAGGAGCAGAGCAACCTCAAACAGGATAAAAATACAAATGCCACACCTCTGCAAGCTATTGGAAAGCAAAATAAGAAATAATCTTGAAAAAACCAGAAAAACATCAGCACACTGTACACAGGGACACATCAATTTAAATACGTTGACATCTCAAGAAATCTTGTTTATTTGGGCTGGAGTGGTGGCTCAGCAGTTATGGTGCTTGCCTGGCGTGCGTGAGTAGGCGAGTTCAAATCCCAGCAAAACATACACAACAAAGTGTCGGAGCAACAAAAACCACATGAAAAACTAAATAAAGTTGATTGTGTCTTTCTCTCTCTCTCTCTCACTGTCTCTTTCTCTAGGAAAAAAAAAAAGAAATTCTGCATATCATAGGACAATTAAAAAATCTTTGAAGTTATAAGAGAACTATACTACCAAAAGCTGTTAACTTGGAATTGTATACAGAGAAAATATCACTAACAAATGAAGAATGTGGGATAAAATATCAGATAATGAATGCAAAAATAATGTGTTGACAGCAGATTTCAAAATTCCAGGATTACAAAATGCTGGATACTTTTCTTCATTCCAAAAGGAAATGATACAAATGACAACTTGAACCTCTTGGAAAGAATGAAGAACACTTCAATTGTAACTATCTGAATAAATACAGAATATTATTATTATTGCCTGAAATTATGTAATAAGATAAGTGTCTATCTAAACAAAACATTATAACATACTACAGGTTATAATATATGTAAATGTAATTTTCATAGCATTTCTAATGTATATATGTAGCAAAACATCTATGATGTTGGGGATAATTTTTTATATAGTTTTAATTTTCTGCGTTTTACATGAAGTGTTCTAAGGGTATAATTAAACATTTAAACCTATATTATAATCTCTAGGCTAATCAATAAAGTGATGCAAATGAATATTACTTAGGAAGAAAAAAGGATTCCATTAGAGTGCTCATTGGCTTTCTGTAAGACTATATGTTTAAAAAGAATAAATAGACTACAGAGCCAGGCATGGTCCCACTGCACTTAAAAGGTTAGCCACTGATTACCAAAGGACCTATTGAGCAGGCAAAAGATAAAACAGTTTCTTGCCTAACATCCTGATTATCTTTGGTCACAGTGAGCTAGTTTTAGGGATACTTAAAATCCATGTTCTTGTGTATTTAGTAAGATCATTATTCAGAGATAATTGCAATCCCCTATCAGAGTAATTGAAAAGAGAACTAGAAACAATCGTACAAAAGTACATAGAATCTTAATTATACTATTAGCTAATTTGGTTTAATTTATTTCTGTAAAACATTATACTCCCAACTTGTAATATGAAACTTTTTTCTAAGTATACATGGTACATGAACCAAGATAGAAAATACATAGAATTATAGAAGAGGTCCAAATCTGTTTAAGAGAATTAAGTCTATCAAGAGAAGGGAATATTCCAAAGTTTAATGAAGAAAATGAATTCATTTCAATTCTTTTGCTATTAAAAATATTCTAGAGCTTAGTGTGACAAACAAATTAAAAAAAAATATTTTGAGGAAAAGTAGAGGACAAAAGAACAATTGCCGAGTATTTTCATGATACCCAGGTAATTTTACTATGAAAATCTGACAAACATACTACAGATACTAGAAAAATATTTAATAAAATAGTGCTAAAAGCCAACCTAGCAAATACATAAAAAGTATAAAACAATAAGTCTAAGTAGATTCCATCAGGACTAAGTTGTTAGATCGATTCCAGGCAGCTGGGGGTGGAGCATCAGGCAGCCTGTGGGCGAGAGGAGCAACCAATCAGATGCTGGCAGACAAGTTCCAATGGTCTCTCGCAAACACCTGGTGATCCACCAGCCAATCTCTGAAAAGGCCACACCCATCAACTTCCTTTCTCCATCCCAGCCTATAAAGTCACTGTCCAGCAGGGGCCATGTGCCAGTTCCCTGCCAGCCATTTTCCATTTTCCCTTCCCTGCTTGTCACTTCCCCTGCCTGCCCTCACTATGACGGTGTAGGTAAATTTGGCCTAAGGGTCACAACTCCCAATAAAGAATAACTGCACCTGAATTTATACCCACTTCTCTGATTTTTTAATTTTTACATCTAGTGCTGAAATCCCAGAAGGCTTTTGGACCACCCTTCTCTGGGTTGAGGTCCACCCTCTCCCGCAGATGAACCAGAAATCTCCTGCACCACTTGTTTCCCCTCATCTGGGCCAAGAAAAGTGGGGTATTGCTGTTGCCTTTCCCTTGGCCTTCTGATATCACCTCCTTTCCAGGGGTCTGCCTGATAAGTTGTGTGTGCAACAGACCTCCCCACCCGTTCTGTTCGAGACCCTGGCAGACTGTGGAGATGTCCTGGTCTCTGGCTGTCCCACCTGTTCTGTTCCAGGCCCCCACAAGCTGAGGAGATGTTCCAGCCTCCCAGCCTTGGCCCGCCTGTCTGTTCCTCAGGCCAGCACAATCGGAAGTTGGGAAGCTTCCATCTGTTTCTGTTCACCCCCAAGTGATACTAAAGACCATAGGAAACATATGTTCCTATGTCCTATTGACGCCGGTGATGTGGATGTCGGGTTCGTGTCCTCTCGGAGTCGAAGAATGAAACCGAGGGACACCGAGGCAAGCAGAGTAAACAGAGTTTATTTAAGAAGAGAGAGAACAGGGCAGACTTCCCTCAGGTGGGGAAGGGAGCAAAGGGCTCATCCTGGGGTTGAGTTTGTCCCTTATATATGCTATCTTTCTTCA
>PVKS010039865.1:0-16984 GCA_004027875.1 Aplodontia rufa | reverse complement strand
TTTTATTTCTTACACCTTGCTTTTTCCTCCTTTGTTTTCACATGGTTTTGTCATTATTAGAAGTAGTATTTAGAAGCCAATAGTATTTGATACCTAAGCTCAAATAATATAGTTTACATTATATATTAGTTTTATACTAATAAGTACATATTTAAGAGTTATTGAATGATATATTAAAAATCTATCCTTGGATTGAGGAAAGTGACGATCTTCTTGTAAAATTGCATGCAGTTGAGACACTGCAAGTCAATTTTATTCAACTGGTCTTAATGTGAAACCATCTTTTCATACTAAGGGACCCAACAAAGAACATTTCACTGAAAGTCATTGGTGTTCATTTAGTACCTTAACTTTGGTGTAACCATTGTCTTCTTGCAAAGGTACCTTTGGGACCAACATAAATAGTAGTTAAACTTCTTCAGTTATCCATGGTTTTTTTCTCCATTTTGTATTTTATAAATTGTGTAATAACTGTACACATTTCCTGTTTTCCTTTAGAAAATTAAAAGCAGGATTGAAATAATAATAATATGTATTATGATAATATTTCAATCTTTTCACTATTTGGTGTACAATTTAATGTGTGTTAACACATGTATTGCTTTATGTAACCATCACCAAAAGCTTGATACAAACTAGTTCTATCATCTCCAAAACCCCTTCATCCTAGCCTTTCTGGAAGGCCTTCCCTCCATCTCCACTCCTGGCAACGTCTGCTATTCTCCATCATGCATCTGTTATTTCAAGAATGTCATGTAGGAGCTGGAGAGGTGGCTCACCTGTAGAGCACTTGCCTGGCACGCGTGAGGACCCAATTTTAATGCCCAGCACCACATGCACAACTAAGTGAAGGAAAACCAAAAACCAGGTGAAAAAATGAAAATTCACTTTCTCTTTCTCTCTCTTAAAAAAAAAAAAGAATGTTATATAAATGGACTCATATAGTAAGTAGTCGTTAGAGTTCTTCTTTCATATTTTTTGTGACCACTTTTAAATTTATGGTATCATGCTATCATTTCTGATTCAGTCAAGTTATTGTATGTATCTGTAGTCCCTTTTATTACTCAATTATATTCCACAGGATAGGAGCACCAGTTTGCTGACTCATTTACTCATTGGAAGGCAATGAGTTGCTTTTAGTTTGGGGCAGTGAAGAATATAGCCAACATAATAATTTATGAACAGGCAATGCATCAATATAAAATTTCCCTTCCATGGAGTAAACATCATAAGAGACATTGTTCACTCCTATGGGAGATACACATTTAACTTCATAAGTGATTGCCAACTTTTGTATCATTTTACATTTCCACCAGTAATATATATGAGTTCAATATGGCCCACATTCTCACCAGCACTTGATATTGTCAGTATTTTTATTTAAGCCCTTCATTAATAGGTATATGTTAGCATCTCACTGAGTTTGAATTTTCCTAAAAGTTATTATGCATTTTTCAAGAATTCATTGTCTTTGGTTATTTGTATTCTGGTTTGTGTCCAGTTGTTATTTCTTTTTTTTAACCACTTTTAAACTCATAATGTCATGCTTTTTTTCTTTTTTATACCAAGGAAACAAACATTCCTGGAATATGTGTGGGTATAAAACCATAGGTTAAATACAAAAAGTCACAAAAATGTATCATTCCAACAAATTCCAATTTTAATTTTTTTATTAATTTAGACTTTTTCCCTGGATGAGCTTTGGTAATCAAAGATACATATAAAACACTATATTTTTCTTCTTAGTTTTATGTCTGATGTTTACTAAGCTCTGGAATGGAATCTAACAAAAAAAAAACTCACTAAATCACTGAAAGGAGACAACATAATACTTTCAACAAAGAACCCCACGGAATTGTTCTTTTGAAATGTTATTATATTGTCATTGTGTCTATTTGGCTCTGCCAATTTTATTCTGGAATTCCTATTCACTGCCAGCTCTGGAGAGAAATAGAGCCAAATAACTGTGGGGTTTTTTGATCTAGTTGTCACCAAAAAATTTCACTAAAGTCCCTTAAGCATTGGAGCTGTAAAAAATCATTTACAATGAGGCAGAGAGAGCATGATGAATGACTGATTTGGTTCTGCATTAAACACATGGTTTTGCCTAGGTTCATTAAAAGTACTAATCTTGTTGCAAACCTGGGATCATTGCAAATGAATTGACTCCTAGTCTGGAAAGTTGCCACAAACGTCTTGGAAAAATGTGATATTTTCAGTTAACTTCTCAGTTGAAATCGTGAATGTGAAAAGCAAAACTAAAGGCAAAATTCTAAGAATACTACATCACCTCAATCAGAAAGGCTCCTGTTGCCTTTTCCCTGAGAGTTCAGGGCAAATGCTCTGCCGGTTCCTTACTGAATTCCATTTTTCTTAGTGCATTCTGAATGAAATGCTTGCTTGCCTGCCTAAGTCTATGAATTTTTGCCTCTAAACTGCAGGAGGCCTAGTAAAAGCTTTAGAGTCCACACATATTTTTTAAAGCTTCACCAGAGGATTGACTATTCAATCCTGAAGGAATGACACACTGACTTGGGCCTCCCTCTTTCCCAAATTGTTGAAGAAGGTTTACCTGGAAGTCAATCTGTGGTTTATTAGGATTTCAAAAGTAATGAGAAATTTTTCCATCTGTTCCACCTATTCATAGAGGTTTGGACTTCTTTAGGAAGATGGAAGGGAGTTAGGAAGAAAAGAAGGGAAGGAGGGGAAAGGAAAAAAAAGAGGAAGGAGAGAAGGAAGGAAGAAGAATGGAAAGAAGGAAAGGAAGAAGAGAGGGAGGAAGGAAGGAAGGGGAAGAGATGAGAAAAAAGGAGAGAGAATACTACATTCTTTCTTGCTAGATAAGGTAAAAATTGTGGCAGAAAAGTACATAGAGAAAACACTGCTTCTGAATGTAAGGAGAGTATATTGGAAGAGGACACTAAAGATATCAAGTGGTTTTCTACTGCATGATTTTGCCCAATGGATGTAATTCAACTTTATCTATACATCAATCTGTTTATCAGTTAATAACATGTGCATGAGCACAGGTTCCAAAGGTAAATATCTTCGGTTGAAATCCCAGCACCCTCTACTGACATCTATCCTTGATTTTTACCAGCTCTGTACCTCAATTTCCTCCTCCATTCAATAGAGATAATAGTGGTACTTATCTCATGGAATTAGAATTAAAAGAGTTAATGGAATTGAAAACACTTATACGGTAAGCATAGTGAAGTCTTCTTATGCTGACTGTTAAAATTATATGAAGGACTAGCAAACTATTGTCTGGGTTACTTAAAGAAACAATGAAGTTAACCTTTTTGTGATTATAGGCTCTCAAAATGTTGAACTGAAGATATTAATAGAAATATTTCCAGTGTAATTATTTAATTACTAGACTAAGAAAAGTACCTCTACTTAGTTTAAGCACTTTTATTAGACACAGGGTCCCTGAGATTAGTTAAATATAAGATCCTACAGCTGCAGAGCTAAGAAATACGCAAGAGTTAAAATGATTCTTAAGTTATCAAGAGAGGTAATCCTCCAAGCCCATGTTGGTGACCCACAGCTGTTAAATAAAACCAACTGCTGGGTCTAGGAGTCAGCAACTTGCTATGTCTCAGGCCTGGAACACAATTACCAATTATTTATTGCCAGTAGTGGCTCATGGCTAACTAAGAAGAACTCGCTCAATATATAAAATATATTGAATTCTGGCAAAAAAGTAAAATATCTATATACTTTATATATATATATATATATAGTATATATAAGAAATATGTATATTCCATGTTGAGTTGGAATTTGGCCACAATACCTCAAGTTAACATGTGATCGCAAAAATTATTGATGATAATAAGAATTTGAAACCATATTTTTATATTTTAATTTTAACCTGAAGAGAGAAAACCCCAACAGAGTTGGCAAGAAAGGCAACTGGAAAGGATTCAACTCTTCCAAATATTCATCATGATAGGTTTTGACAAAAGTGATGAGAAAATCCCACAGACTGAGTTGGCAGGGATTAAGGAAATAACACAAAAAGTTGAGGAGCTTTAGTCCATGCAGAATGGAAAGGACTGAACTCTAAAAGTGTTGTATTATATGCACTAAACTAAATCCTTACCTATTAACAAATTTTCAACATTAATATCTTTTTTTTTTAACAAGGTCATCCATGAATCAATCAGCAGTTATTACCAAGGACGAAAGACACCGTCACTCATTGACCACTGCAAGTCTCCCTCTGTTAAGGATTTGCTTGACCACAGACTTTATCCAGAACCATTCTCATAATGCAGCATCCCTTCAGATTTTCAGTCACTTCATTAATGGCCGCCCTGTGCTCCCTGTCTACTTTTAATTTCTTCTAGTAATAGAAAATACTTCATAATGGAAGATTTAATTAACTGAGTTTCCAAAAAGCTATTTACAGTGAACTGGGAACATTAGCTTTAACTTTTATTGTTCAAGAATGAAGATACCCTTTTTACAACAGATTAAATGCAGCAGGAAAACAGCATTTTAACCACGCTAAAGTGCAGGAACCCACTGGTAGAAGTCAATTGTGCTGCTGAGAAGACAGAGACTCTGACAGTCTCATCTGAGGGAAGAGGGCCTGCCTGAAGCTTCTCTCTCTTTCCTTAACTTTTCTTGAGTGACCCTTAGGATGCTTCATTTGTAGTCACAGAAGCTTTAACCTGGGTGATGGAGACACTTTTCACAACCAGGAGCAAAAAATTATAGTAAATGGTACAAAATTGAGAGTTCTTTCCATTCCTCCAAAATAGGATCTTGCATATGATTCAGGGAATATATGAAAATTTTTTTAGTGCATTAAAGATGTGCCTTGGGGCTGGAGCGGTAGCTTGGTGGTCACAGCACTTGCCCAGCATGCGCAGAGTACACGGGTTCAAACCCCAGCACCACATACACAACTAAGTGTCAGAGCAACAAAAGCCATGTGAAAAACTCAATAAAAACTGATTCTCTCCCTCCCTCCCTTTCTCTCTCTCTCACTGTCCTTCTTTCTTTAAAAAAAAAAAAAAAAAAGGATGTGCCTTTCATAAAGTTGGGTCCTGTTTCAAAGAAATTACATATTGGATAGTGATAAAAAGGGGAAAAGAAAAATCAATGTGACTTTGACAAAACAGAGATCTTGAGGTTAAACAGGTATATAATATTTCTGGAAAAAAACTTCTGAAGAGTTTATTAATTTATACCCTTCAAGTTTGCTTAGTCATAAGATATTTTATTTTTGTTATTATTATCTTGAGATGGGGACTCGTCACGTTGCCCAGGATTATCTTGAGTGTGTGGGCTGAAGTGACCCCCATGTCTCAGCCTCTTAAGCCTCTGGGAGTACAGGTGCACACTAGTGTGCAGCTATGAGAAACGTTCTACACACTAAATCTGATCAGTTATTATTTACCAGACAAATTGATAGGGCACCCAGTGAGCCATCCCAATCTTGCATTTACAAATCCATATTTAAGACATGCACTTCCCTTTTTAAAGTGTGTCTTTAAAATCTTTATGGAAATTAGCTGCTGAATATTACAGACCAGCCATTTTTCAAAGTGAATATCTTTCACAGTTTTACCTTTTTCTCTCATTTACCAAATGAAATTAGACCATATTATAGACTAATACCTTGTGAATTGCATTTATTAGATCAGAGCCAATTTGAGTTATGGAGGCACATGCACCCAGAAGCACTAAATGCCCTGTGAAAAGGCAGAGAGGTGGCTTAAAGGTTTATAGCACCAAGTAGCTTTTCGTCCATAAAAGACACGGGTTCCATTTTTTTGCTTTCAGTCTGAGTACAACTGACATTCATGGCTATACCATGACTTGTCTCACAAAAGCCAGGCACTCATTGTGGCTTTGCTGTACGGGTGGAAGTTGAACAAAGAATGGCAGCCACATCTTGCAGTTTTGTAAAACTGGAATCATGTTATGTTTCTGACTCCATAGTGTGAAGACTAGGAAAAGAAACTTATTATTAAGGCTCTTAAAATTTATTCTTTAATAAAAACAGAATAGTTTCCTTCTCTGCTATGCCAAAAAAAGATATCATAATGTATCGAATCATAAGAATAAACTTTTAAGAACACATCCAAATCCCAAGATCTTTTATTTGGAATGGTTTAAATACTGAACTTTTACTACATTTTGATCTCTGAGATAACTGATTCAAGTGTTAACTTCTGAAGAAGTATACTGCTCCCCCAAATAATTCATTACCAATAATTATTCTGCCTTCACAATCAGGTTTAAAAGTGTTTCATTTGGTGCATTTGTATTGTTTAAATAAATCTGGAGACACTAACCCTGTCACATTCGGGGGTTGAGTGTGGGAATGAATCTGAAGACAGAGGGTAAAATACTTCAAGGCGTATCCCCCAGAGATTTCAGCTGGACAATCAGAATTTATTTTCCAAGAGGAGAGTGTCCACAGGCAAGTGAGCCCTGTGGTATGTTTTAAGGTCTCCTTAACCTGTCTTGGCAAATTGCATAAATCACAGCCATAAAGTCTTCCCATTCAGCATGTTGGGGATAGGGAAAGCTGACCAGCTTCTGACCTCTGATTCTGGGCCCCCACTGACCCTAACTTAGAAGTTCAGGCGGTCAATTGCAGGTCACTGAGGGCAGTCTCAGTCTTTTTAATTCCACTTGGACGGCAAGGTTAAATTTATATTGCACAGGTATTTTTCTAGGTTTTCTGGATGCATTACTCAGAGAATCTACAGCTAGGTGGACAAAAGAGAAGGTTAAAAAAAGAAGAAAATAAGAGGAAAAGAAAAAAGGGGAAAGAAAGAAAAAAAATAACTTTAAGCTGCTATCCTCCTAACCAGTCCCACTATAGTATACACCAAGTTGGTCGTTTATCAGTATAATGGATCTACAGACAGCCTTAAACAATTGTCAAACATTCTTTTAAAAGCCATTAGTTTTTCAACTAATATATATCTGTTTTGTGCATTTGTTGAACCCTTCACTTGTCACTGAGAGCGGCCTGTTAAGCTAAGCAGAGGCCTGATCAGTTTTCAGTGAGCGTTGAGCCTCAGGGTTCACCTGGGTCATCCGCAAGATTTATGAGGCCCAGTGCCAGTATCTGATTGGGACCGTTAGTGCTAAAGAAAGCTGACACTTCCTCCTTTCCCTCCTCCTCAAGCCTGACACACAAAGTCCGGTGACTTAACTTGTACATTCCCACTGGCTGCCTAAGAGGCAGCAAAATTGATGACCTGTACAGACACCAAAGTGGACATCAATAAAAAAAGATGGATGTGAGCAAGTGGAGTGACATGCCTCATTGCTGAGGGACTGGGGAGGGGAGAGAAAAGGTTAAAAAAACACTGGAAAGTTATTTATATAAGCTTCAAGGACAAGGATTTTGTCACTACTACTTGCCTAAGGATTTCCTCTTAAACTATTCTTTCTTCTGGCTTCTATGCTCTCATTGGCAAAAAAAGAGAAAGTCTGAGGAACTCCTGATAATCACTAAATAATTTTATTTGCTGGGTTAAACTCAGAAACTTTTGTTAATCTTTTTGTTACAAATAAATGATACCATGGTATACTGAAAACTGTTGAAACAGATGAAGAAAAATGTAGGGCAAATTTTAAGCATTACTACTGTGCTTCCTAATTAATTCTGCTAAAACCTTGAGCAGATTACACTTCTATAAAACAGTAGATATAAATGTTCTTAAATAACGCGCTCATTCTGAAGCATCTCTAGAAGGAACTGATTTGAAACACTTTAAATTACACTCGAAGGTGAGACTCCATGGAAGAGTGGACAGCTGGACAGTACCTGAAAGTGATGGCATTGGCCATTATAAACTGTGGGTCTCATTGCTTTCCTTCCTTCTTTCTTTCTTCTTCTTCGTCTTCTTTTTTTTTTTTTTTTTTTTTTTTTTTTTTGTGTGTGTGTGTGTGTGTATAGAATATGGTACTGGGGTTGAACCCAGGCCCTTGCTCATGCTAGGCAAATGCTCTACCATTGAGCTATGGCCCCAGTTGTCCGATGTTTCCATTTTAAAGTGCTAGTGAGAAAAAGGATATGGTGGTTTAGCTAGTGCTCCAAATTAGACCCAAAGAAGACAAGTAAAATGAATGAAAAAATAATTTTTAATTTTATTAAAAATAGAGTTTAATTTGGTTCTTGATATGTTCTTTTCCTCTGGTATGTTTTCTGTATGCCTATATATTGTGTAAATGATACCTAAATCTAAAATGGGACCAGCACAGTGGGAGTGATGATATACTCACCCATATCAGAAGAAATGGCAACCTCTTCAGTAATTGTACAATGTTTACCAGTAATTGTTCCACATCATCTCTTGCCTTGATTTTGATGCTTTCTTCAATAAATATTATCTGAGAATCTGCCATCAAATAGCAAAAGAAATTTGCAAAAACCTAAAAGTTTATTTTTACTAAGTTCAGATGTTCTGGATAATAATATCTATTATGTTGTTATAAACCATTTTCAGGTTAAAAATCAAGACAGTAACAATTAATACTGTAACATCCTGTTTGTATTCTGTGACTGAGCTTAACATCTGGAAAAGATGAACTTGAAGTTTTAAGTTCTGCACCATTTTGGCAATGATAAAATAGCTCAATTTCAAAGTCCACTGTCTAACGTGTCTCATTGCTCCTGTCCACTGGCAACAGAATTGTCAGTTGAATAGCCTTTGCTCTTGTATCACAACAGAACTTGTGGCAAGATGAAGGGAGAGTATCTCTCTGTGGTGACTCTGTTTTCTAGCTGAAGTTGGACATCCAACCCAGAATAAAAATTCAAGCAAAAATTTCTGTGAAGTCTGCCCAGGTCCTGATCCAGTCCACCTGCTTTATCCAGGACACACATAACCTCTTTTGAGCATGAAAGTTTACTAATTAAGAGGAGGGTATTATCAAGGAAGTTTGGTTAGTCATTATTTCCATTCATAAATATTATGTAGTACTCAATTGAATGACTCCAAAGGAGGCTTCCTCTAACCCTACTACTTTGTCTGATACTAGCTCAGTTTTAAAAGTTGCACTAAATAAGCCAGGTGTGGTGGCTCACACCTGTTAATTCCAGCAACTTGGGAGACTGAGGCAGGAGGATTGCAAATTGAGGCTAATCTGGGCAACTTAGTGAGACCCTGTTTCAAAATAACATTTTTAAAATGTGCTGGGAATGTAGCTCAGTGGTACAACAATTCTCAGTACCACAAAATGAAAAAAAAAAAAAAGGTTGCACTACCCAAATCTTTCCCTGTTCCCCATGTAAAACTTCACATCTTTGTCTTGGGGATTCTAACAGACTTCTGACATACCACTGGCTTTAGTCCAGGCTCAGCAAGTCACCCTTATTGCTATAAAATAAGCAGAGTCCCCATGGGGATTTCAACAGTATCAGCCAGAAGGATTTACATAGGTAGTCTCAAGCTCAACTTAAGACCTAAAGCAACTGCCAGTAGGAAAATGATAAAATGATATAAATTTATAAAATCCCTGATCCAACAGCATGTTAAGAGGAGTTTTCTAAAAGTTGAACATGATATTCTTGAATTGATCTCTTTTAACATACTGTACGGTTTTGTTTATTATCATTATTATACTAAACTGCTGCTTTGCTTTTTTGGGTTTTTTCCTTCTTCTTTATAATGAAGATTTCACAGAGTTGAGACTTATCTAACACAACACTTGACATGAAATATGTATTTAAAACATTTTAATTGACTTGCCCAAGTCCCTTTTGCCTTATTTATAGCTTAGCATCATTTCCCGAAGTACTAACTTTTTCAGGGGACCTTCGGTATTTTGACTGCAGTTTGGGAAGCTGATAAAAAAGGTTCAAATAACTGTCTTCACTTATCCAGAATATTTTTAAATAGCCTCTGAAATATCCCTGTGAGATCTCAATTCTGTTCATAATCATTTAACTGTCCAAGTATCATTAGAGACCTTATCAAAAGATGGTTCAGAATCATAATTTCAGTCTTCAGTCTTGTCAGTGCCCATAAGGTCATTCCAAGATCAACTGGAGAGCCACAAATGACACTTCCAAGAGGCTCAATATCATCCATCTGGGAGAAGATTTCAGGTCCCTGATGTCCATGTTAATTCATCTTTATGATGTAAATGCAGATCCCCTACCAGCCTGGACACTTGGGCCATCTCTTCTAGCAAACTGACAACATGTGTCAACCATTAGCATCAGGAAGTGGTATTTGAAAAGCTTTCTCAAACTGTTCAGAACTGAGTCCAGAGTTCTCTTCTGGATGCCAAACACATATCTCCTCTGAGATCCACATTAAGTAGCAGAGTTCCAAGGATATATGATTCAGATTTACCTGAGTAATACTGAGGAACTTTTAAATTCTTATCTCAGGGTATATAATACATAAGAAAAATCTTTGATACTTAGGGCAAGAATGACTGAGTCCTGCTGGCCATATCTGGCATACAAATTTGTGGTATCATCCAGGAATTCAGGGGACCTGATATCAAGTAGTTTTGGAAGCTGACCTAGGCCTTCCCCAGACTGGGAGCTGATGCACAGGGGAAATTCCTTCTTCTGGCATCATGGAATTCTGGGAGGTGATAGACCAGGGTTTTCCCAGCTTGAGGTACTGTTGCTTTTGTCTCACTTGATCTAGAAGAAGCAAAGTTATAAAATTTTTCTACTGTCTCTTTATATAATACAAAAGTTTCCAGGAGTTTGGAATTCATAGTTATTCTTAAAATTAATGGATTTTTCCAAAGAACAAATGTGCCTAGAATGTGTAACAAAAAAGTTTAAAATAACTTCACAGATAAACACAAAAATTTTGCCAACCCTCAGATTGTTTTTCCTAGTAGTTCTCTCCTCAGGAGAGAAACAGTAAAATTATTGAATTACTTCTGCTTTCTCCTTTGTTGATATTTAATGTTATTTTTCAGTTTAAAAATATAAAATACAATAACAATTGTGCATAAACTAAATAATGCCTAAAAATGTAGTGAGAATTAAACTAGAGAATCAATCAATACTGGTAGCTTAGAAGAGTCACATCAAATGAATTCTCTTGAATTCATTGCACAGTGTGGATGTCTCAATTGAAAGATTGAGTTGTAAAGTTAATATCTCAACCAAGTCTCTATTTTATATAAAAATATATAGCCACACACTTGAACTTTCCTTCTGAAGATAAATCATAAAATAACCAAATATCAATACCAATATAATTTCAGAAATTCTATCTAGGTGTCTTCCCATAGATCAAAGTGTTCCAGAAATCTTAATGATTTAGCACATAAACTGTACTATCCAGAATATCTCTCTGAATTCGAACAGCAAAACATTCCCCTGCCAAACCATGTTGAATTCAGAAACTACGACTATCAGTTTTCAAGCTTTGACAAACAGAGCATCATTAGGATGGATCAGCAAAGAATGTTTTTGAAAGTTTCTGTATTCCCAGTATTTGTTTACTTCTTACCAAACAAATTTATACTGAACGTCTGTTCAATTTCTATTAACTGAGCTCTCCTGGCTCATAAGAACTTCACAGGGACTGTGAAATTAGTCATTAATAGCAATGGACTGTTTGCGGTGCCTCCACAGCAAGTAAGTCTTTTCCCACAATGATCAAAATCTTTATCACCACTCCAAACTGTCTTCATAAAACATGTATTTGCTTTTGAAATTCCTTCTTAAGCCATCCAAACCCTACCAAAAGAAAATATTTGCCAAAGTAGATGTAATCGAAGATAGCATATATCCATTTCAAAATGGAATAGAATTTCTATTACTTTAAAAAGTAAACTATCATCATCATCATCATCATCATCACCACCAATCTCCATTATTAGTATTGTAAGAAGGAAAAGGAAAAGGAAGAAGAAAGAAAAGAGAAAGATGTTACCTTAGACTTTCAGGGTGCCAAAAAGGTCACGGTTCATTGAGATTCCCCAGGATGCAGTCTGCCAACATCTCAATGCACATTCACATGGTAGAAAGAGCTAGCTAACTCTCTGGGCTCATCTAATAAGGGTATTAATCTAATTCATAAAGACTCCACCCTCATGACCCAACTACCTCCCAAAGGTGCTACCTAAAAAATAAAATAAAGTCCTTCACATTAAGGATTAGATATCGCCATTTGGATTTAGGGGCAAAGCAAATACTCAGTTCTAAACAGGCGCTTTTCATTTTTGCCCATCACTACCAATGGCTTTTCATCAATAGTAGCATTTTATCTCTTCATAGGCCTCTAAATAAGTCATTGAAGCCATCTGTTAATAACTTTGGGCAAACAGTACAAAATGAAAGTTGACAGGTAGGTGGTTAATTTAATGAAATGACTACCTGCATTGACCCAGTAAAGAGAAACATACAACAGTAATAGGACAACATCATGCCACCGTCTCTTCACTCAATCCACACAACCATCTTCATGATTCATGTGGACCATGCCACCTAAATTTAATGTTCAGCCACTCATAATCATCAAGACCCCTGGTGGTTATAACAGGCTTCTTTGACGTGCTGGCATCCAATTTGTATTTTCCCTCCAGACATAGTCAACATTCAAAAGCACAGAAATTTCTCTTTTTTTTTAAATTACTTTCTACTACTTATTCTATTCTGCTGTAATAAAAAAAAATCTATATTGCAAACTGTGGATAATACTTTGCATCGTCTATTCCCATGATAACTCTTTAAACTATGTTGTGGCTCCCGATTGTGCTGATACTCATTCAACAAACAAAACTTACACCTCAATAAACAGCAAGTCTGCATATTAGATGAGAAAAAGGATATGCAGTAAAAAAACACAGCTTCTAAAAAATAAAAAAGAAGAAAAGAAAAACCTGCAGTGCAAATTGGAGAATGGGATTTTGTCCTCTATTCCAGAGGGTTACTTCTGTCACCAAGTTGTTTCTCATTTCCATGAATTGTTTTTTCGATTAAGATCTGCTGGGGAAATAAAAGCATAGGGTAGAGGAGAACTTGCTGGAGATGACAGATGGCTCTTCCTTAATGACTTACAAAAGAAAAGTGGCATCTCGAGTTTTGCTTTCTGTAACACAAAAGGAATATGCGAAACGATGTTATATTTTATCCAACATGCCCATTTTGCTTATATTTTTAATGTTATCATTTTATTATTATGACTATTAATGCATTCTTGCTAGGGAACATATCTAGCAATCTTTAAAAGATTAAATTGAAATGCAAGTTTATCTCTTCTTTCAACCTTATTATTAAGGATGATATCCTTAAAGTGAATTCTCTAGTCAGTAAAAGGAAAAATTCGCAACTAAACTGACAATAAGCAAGGAAATTTCCTTTGGCCAAGAAATTTTGACCAAAAATAAAATACCTTAAGTTGGCTACTTCATAGCAGGTATTCCATGAAATGCTTCTTATGAAAGTTAACCAATGAATATTTATCTTTGTGAAGTTACAGGTGAATAACATGTGTTATACCACCATTTGAAAAAAAAATCATGAGAAAGTCCAAGAGGAACCATTATCAATACTCTAGTGAGAATTCTTTGAAATATATAGATACATCTATACAAATAAATATATAAGATATATTTCATTTGTGGATATGTGTAATATACACATGCATATGATAATTCATTCTTTTAAAAAGTAGCTATATTTTTCTATAATTTATTTTAAAACTCAATACATGAAGGATACAATTCTTGGCAACAAATACAATTCTGTGTCATCATTTTTAATAACTACATAGCAGTTCATTGGATATATACAAAATAAATATACTTTGCCATCTTTCCATTGATAAATTTTTGTGATTTCCTTTATTTTGCATCATTTGGCATCACTTTAGCATCTACTGCTAGAAGAAACATACATTTTAAACATTTTGCTACGTATTACCAAACATACATGGAAATAGGTAAAAACTATTTGTATTTTCACCAATTCTCATAATTAATTTCTTCATGCCTTAAAATACACCTGGTTTTGTCTATTTTGTCAATCACATAGGTAAAAAATTATAGTTCATTGCTGTTATTATTTCTATGCCTTTGATCTTAGAGGACCATTACCATTTCTCCTTTGTTGACCTTTGCTATTGTGGTATTCATTTATTCCTAAATAGTTTACAAATATCATTTTACTATCAAAGTTTTAACTCTTCATTTGTCACATGTATGATGTTTATTTTCCCTGAATTGTAATGTATCTTTTCAAACTTATTTGTGATGAATTTTGGTTATTATATATTTTCATTGGGAAGCAGTCATATGTTCTTTTATGGCTTCTGAACAACATGACATGTTACAAAACATTCCTAACATGCTCTCCTACAAAATTTTGTGACTTTCTATTGAACATTGAAGTCCATGTGCTTTTAATGGATGGCTTCTACAGGAAGCTTCATTTTCATGACAAGCCCATATATAATGGATATTTCACAATTTTAAATGCCAGTATTCCAACATAACACAGAATTTATCAATGTAACTCAATTATTTGAATGTATTTTGAACAGTTCATTCACTAAAAATGTTATTTTGTACCCTCAAAACTTATTCATGTTCTGCTTTTCTTTCTATGCTCTTGTACTTAATATCAGGCTGTTGAAAACACTACACAACTCAAATAACAAGGTAGCCAAATTTTACTAAAGATAGGCAAGGACACTCAGAGACTATTTCTTTGTGTATTCTTTTATACACAATTTGCCTTCCTCAAAACTTTTATCCCTCTTGTGCTAATATAGAGTGTAAGATCCTACCATATTAAAACAATTAAAAATGCAAAATTATTTTCTTATTTCCAGTCTTCACAGAAATAGAAATAATAACATCCTGGAGTCAGTCAAACCAAAACACTTTAAGAAGAATGCCACACAGATTTCTAATAAAGACTAAACAGGTCTGATGTAGCTACACATGCCTGAAATCCCAGTTACACAGGAATCTAAAGGCAAGAGGATCACAAGGTCCAGGCTGGCTTGGGAAATTTAGCAAGATCTTGTCTCAAAATAAAAGTTTTTAAAAGGGTTGGGGACATAGATCGGTGTTAAGGTGCCCCTAAATTCAATCTCCAGCAGCAACAAGAAACAGTTCCAAACAGCCCCAACTGTATTTTCATATCCTATGGGACTGCTAAACTTTTTACACAACACCTGAAAACTCAATGTTTTTAGCTCCATTGTTTTAAGAACAATACTTTTTAAATTTTTCTAATTCTATGTGGTCTGTTTTGTCTGAGACAAAGACCAGAAGACTTTTTCTGTGTCTTTAAACTAGTACATAACTTCTGTTTAAGGGCCTAGTGACACCTGTAATGGACAATTTACAGCCTACAGGGCTTCTGGATTAAATAACAGAGGTTCTGTAAACCAACAGGCTTCAGACTTCTGTGAAAGCATCAGTAATTTGTTTATTGCCCTTTCTCAGTTCCTCAATTACAATTGATCTCTGCTAAACAGTCTAGTGTTGCTAATTGTTGGTGGGGGTGGCGATAACTTAATCTTTATAGACATCTTCTAGCCCAGGATTTCTCCTTATAATTCAGTACTATAATCTCATCTAAGCACACATAAATGGAATCCATACACATAAGCATTACAAGTACTTTCAAAATTAATTTATACACAAAGTTGAAGGGACTGTGTTTGGAACAGAGAAACATGGTGACTGACTGTATCTGATACAAAGTCAACGACAGACAAACAAGAGCACTTGATTAGCACTCTTATCTTGCCAGATCACGCATTTGAATTCTACTGATAGGAGTTTAATCAGCACTTAATCTCCTTATCGTGTCCAGGGTGTTGATCAACTTTAAGTACTTAACATAGTACAGAACCCCTACAGGCATTTCCACTTCAAAGCCTGAAGTGCAGTGGTTAGGTGTCTTCTAATGTTATTTTTTTCCACTAATAGTGTTAAGAGAAATGCTTGTCATCATCAACTAAGCATGTCCTAATTTAGTCTGTTTAAATTTGTAAATTGTTTGTTCTAGAAAGGTTTGGCTTATTTATACTAAACCTTCATTTTCTTGACCACCATTTAAATGACTGAAAATATACTCTCCATGTGTGTACGCATGTGTTTGTATAAAGTTTGTTCAATTTACAATAAACTTTCAAACCATTTGTTTTAGAAAGGTTTGATTTGTTTATTCTAAGCTTTTATTTTCTTGACACAGTGTATTAGAAATTAAAGCTGTACATATGTATGTGTGTGTTCAGTATGTACTTTTAAGTACTAACTTCTAATTTTAATAAAGTATGTCAACAGAATGTCCATGTGCATAAGTAGCACAATAAACACAACAAAAATATCCCTGGAACTGGTTTAATATTGTGCTATAGGAAAAAGCAATGAAACCTCAATCATATCCTGACTTAATAATTATTCCTCATTTCCCCACTAAAGTTTTTCCTTTACTCTTACAGAAGCTTAATGAAAGACAACAAAATATTGATTGTATATTTGTTATGAGTTCAAACCACTTCATTATAAGCTGTCCTTCCAAGGACTATCAAACATATCTTTTTTTACCAAAATTAAAAGATTTGTCATGTGAATTGTTTTCATGTGAAGACAACAGATTGAAGTTACTTCTTAAAAAAAGTGAAATAAAATGATTGAAACTGATAAGCAAAATAATCAAAACTATACACAACAAATATGCATCTAGAAATGATCATGTTATATTTGATGCTTAACATACTTTTATTAGTATTTAAGTTGTTTCAAATATTTAATTGTGCATCTAATTTTTATGTCAGCATATATCCAAAACAATACATCATACCTCTATTTGTCTAACCCATGTTAGTTGGCAGATATAAATCAAGAGAGCAAAGATATTTTATCATTTGGAAAGGTCAGTCATTTCAAACTTTCAATTTATTTCAAGTTAGTTATTCATAAAATAATTATTTAGAATAAAATATTGCCTCAAATTGTTTCATTATCTTTGTTCAATCTAAAATACTATGATTTGGGATACTCA
>PVKS010039864.1:0-16980 GCA_004027875.1 Aplodontia rufa | reverse complement strand
ACTATGTTAGTTACTGTTTTAAGGGTTATTGGAGCGTCTTATGCCTGAGCTTCATTAGGCTGGGGTGCTACTTGGGAAGCACAGCTCAATGGCTTCCAGTCCAGTCAATGAAAAAATGTGAGCCTATAGGTGCATATACTGGATAGTTTCAACTAAAGCAATTATAATTATGATTAGCACCTTTAGAAGCGGTTTTCTTCCATGAGAGCTCTCACAATATGTTAAGATAACCAGCAAATACCCGTTTTGAAGAATGACTTTCACTTCAGTTAGAAGGGCCTCAGTAGATGAGGGGAAGTACAATCTAGAAATCCAGTGAAGTAGGGTAGGGAGCTAGTATGGAGCTCCTGAGTTAGGCTAACACCTTCTAGTTCTTTATTCTGTCTTCAGTGATTCAATTAGGAATAAGGAAATGATAAAAATGGGTTGTGAGTAGGTTAAAGGCTTTGAGTGAGGAAGAGCGAGAACAACATAAAGTTTAGGAATTGAGGCAGTACAGGGAAGAAGAGGTTAATTTGAGGTGTGGTTCATTTCAACCCAAGGACATTGCAAGCTAGTTTGCTGTCTTGACCAATTGTGGAAAGTGAGAAATTGAAGGAGGTATAGGATCTGCTGAAGAGAGAAAGAACCAGAAATAAAAAGAGAGAGAAAAAAAGAAAAGAAAAAACAAGGAAAAAAGGAAAGAAAAAGTGGACCCTAGGGGAAGCAGGGATAGCAGTGGTAAAATATAGGAAGGGAAAAAAAGATATTAATAAGATTTGGGAGATTGCATAAGGGTAGAAGCACACATTGGTAAAATAAGGAGGTCAAGCACAGTATATTTCTGATATTAAATGTGCTGACCAGAATCCCCCTGTACTCTTTTTCTATTTTTCTACTAGGTTGCTTTTTTTTTCTTTTTGTTTTGTAGTTCCAAAAATCCATTTGAAATACTGACTTTGTTAATTTTCTGAATTCCAAATATCTTCCCACAGACTGTCCTGGTCTTCTCACATTTTCGTTGTCTTTTTCTACACAGACATTTTTAGTTTTAACACGGTGAAATGTTTTATTCATTTCCTTTAGTCTTTGTGCTTTGTCGTAAGAAATCTTTCTTATCCCAAAATGTCTAAATACTCCCTTTTATTTTATTCTAAATGACTAGAAAGTTTTACATTTCTTTTATTTTAATTTTTTTATTTATCTGAAAAGCCAATTTTGTTATGTTCAAGTTTCTGTTTATGTATGAGTCAATTCTTAGATTCATTATAGCTCTACCATAGGCCTATTTCCCTGTATCTGCTCTTGTTTCACGCTGTATTTTTATAGAAAACTTTATAAATCTTAATGCCTGGTAGAATAAGTGCACCCACTGACTTTCTTTTTCAAACCTTTTTCACTTCTTTTAGGCAAATTGATCTTATATTGCATTTTCAGAATTATTCTGTCAAGTGCCAATCAAATCTAACTAATATTTGTATTGAAATTGCATAACCTTTATGAATAGATTTTAAGAACTGATATTATTGTTAAATTGATTATTCCTTTCTATCCTTTAATTTTAAGTTGTTTATATAATAATTTTCTTCAAAATCTTTTCTTGAGATATAATTTTCTGTACATAGATATAATTTTCTCTGCATCTAATGATTCATTTCTTCCTACATACCTTATTACTTTTTATTGCCATTATGAATGGTACATTTTGATGTTCATACTTTCAAAATATTTTGGGGGGTGTAGTAAATTGGTTTGAAATTGATGGTGTTCCTAGTAAATTTGGAAACTTCATTCCCAATTATCTGTCTACACTCATTGCCTCAGACAATGAAGTTTACTTTCCCATTCAATTACCTACATATTCTTTATTTATTTTTTACTTAATAAGATTTTCAATTAAGTATTACATTAGAGAAAGAGAATAACAACCCTGACTGAAATATTTTTTCAAATGAAGACATTTTAATATTTTATTAGTAGGCATGATATTTGCAGTAGATTTTGGTAGACAGGCCTTGTTAAGAGAAAACCCAGTTGAGTTGGCCTAGGTTTTTTTTTTAAATAAATATTATAATGTATATTAGTCCAGTGTTAGCTTAATGTGTTATTGGAAGGGTAGAAACTGTAGGTGATAGGGCATGGTTAGAGATCACTAAGGGGCATGTCCTATAAGGGTTACTTCTTACCCCTGACCTATTTCTCTTTTTCCCTGTCTCTCTATGCTTTCTGACTTCCCTGAACTGAGCAGCTTTGGAGCCAGCAGACCATATTCTAAAACCCTGAAACTGTGAGCTCAAATAAACCCTTCCTTCTTTTAATTTGCTGATGTCAGGTACTTTGGTCATAGTGACACAAGCAAAAATGAAAATCACCAAATACTCCATTGTTTATTAACCTGTCCTTCAAACCGATCAGTCACACAATGAAGAAGATGCCTTCACTAAGAAATAATGACACTTTTTGATGATTATTAGAAGATAGAAGGGAGAAACTCAATGTTGCTTACCTTCTGTTTATATTTATGTCAATAATCAAAGTTTGTGTGGAGTAGTCTCAAAATAATGTTCTTCTCCACTTGTGCTGGTGATGTGAGTCAGTGCAACCTCTCATGGACCTGTGGACCTGAATTCTCCTTTGTCAATGAAGATATGTCCTACATCACTTTTTTCTTTTTTCTTTTTAGAGAGAGGGAGGAGAGAGAGAGAGAGAGAATCAATTTTATTTATTTTTTTTAATCTGGCCTTTATTTTTCTGACACTTAGTTGTGTATGTGGTGCTGGGGCTCTAACCCAGGTCCTCACCCATGCCAGGCAAGCGCTCCAACTGATGAGCCATGGCTACACTACTTTTAAAAGTTTACAATCTCTCAACTATATGAAGCTGGAACAGAATTTGAAATCATTCTATGTCGCTGAGACATCATCCCTCCAGACATCTACCTCCCTATTCTTCCTTTTCAGCTATCCTAAGGGTTTGAAATTGCTTGCAGAGTTGCTTTTATAACCCCACCAGGTTAACTGACCACTTGATTTTCAATCTTCCCTTCCACGGAATGGAATCATTTCCAGGAAGGAGCTTGTCATCATGAGCTGCACTTCAAAGTTCCCTCCCTTGAATGTAGGTCAAATCACATGTCTATTTCTTAGGAATGGAATAAAAGTGAAAAATGACACATGTATCCACTTTGGGGCTGAGGTCGTTCAGTATGGAGTATGTGAGATTCTTCATTCTCTTTCCCCTTCTAGAAACTTGGGGTTGGTTATCTTAAAAATGCAAGATGGTAAGTTCGCAAGAGGAAAACAGCCTCGAATTCAGAGTGGTTGCCTAGATGGGTGCCACCTAACTCATTCTAGATTGTGATATGAGCATAAAGCAAACTTTTTTTTCCTATTAATCCATATAGATTTGGGTGTTGTTCATAACAATCTGCAGCCTAACCTATTGGACCTTGCTACACTCTTTCAAAAAGTGCTTTGTAACTAAACCCTCCAAAATTCATTGTTATCACTGGTTTTGTTTTATTTGTTTGTTTGTTTGTTTCTGCTGGGGATTGAACTTAACCACTGAGTCACATCCCCAACCCTTGTTATTTTTTATTTTGAGACAGGTTCTCACTAAATTGCTTGGGGCCTCACTGAGTTGCTGAGATTGGCCTCAAACTTGTGATCTTCCTGTCTCAGCCTCCCCAATGGCTGGGATTACAGGTGGGCACCACCATACTGAGCATTACTGGTTGTTTTCATTTTATTTTATCTTTTAAAGAGAGAGGGACAGTGAGAGAGAAAGAGAGAATTAATTTTATTAGTTTTTCATATGACTTTTGTTGCACCAGCACATCATTGTGTATGTGAGGTGCTGGGGTTCGAACCTGCATCTTTGCACATGCAGGCAAGTGCTATAATCGCTGAGCCACCGCTCCAGCCCCTGACTGGTTGATTTTATGATAAATAGCTCCACGTAGCAATTTCAATAGTTAATATGTGTTCTCAGTTAATATTTTGTATTATTTTCCATTTTTAATTTTTGTTATTTAGTGAAATCCCTTCACGCTAGACTTTTCACTATGAGCATATATATTGTCACAGGAAACTGTCCTTGGAGTTGGAATTATTTTGTAGTAGGATATGTGGATATCTAGGAGAGTAAATTAGTTATTTGCATTAGCTTCCCCAGAGTCATCAATAGAGGAAATTAAATTATTGTTCAATGTGGTGGTAAGCAGAGTCAATTTCATTATTTTAAGTGGTACTTAAAATGCTTTTGAGTCCTTAATCATTAATCATCTTAAGACCTTAGATGGAACATGTGCTAGTTCCTATTTTTCTGTAAATGCTTACAAAGGTGAGGAAAAGCTGCATAAGAAACCAGCTGGTCCATAACTATAATTGTGCTTCTTAGTGGCTAGATGAAAATCGATTTTACCTTTAGACAAATATAAGCTCATCAAAATTTACTTAGTTATCCTATGTTTCATCGATAATTGGAATTTTATCTGATTTTTCTAAAGACAGTGTTTTAGAAATAATAGTTTAGCCCAGTAAATAATCTCTTTCCTCCAGGAACATTTGATAATTTAAAAGGAACCAGGGGGGGTTTTCTTTCAGACCCAGATGAAGAGAAGCCACAGATGACATCACACGTGAGACCTGAAATCCACATGTTTCCATTTCTATCAGTGTTGTGATTAGGTGCTATGTTCTCCTACCCAGTTTGTACCATTTCATAATGTCAGGATGAGTATCTGCAGCACTTAATTCCATAACATCTTGTCAATGCACCAACGATGAGCATATGACACTTGCTCGTGAATAGTGTGTTTTAATAGCCAAGTACACTAGAGTTAACCTACAAATACACCAGATTGAAGACCAAATTTCAATGATGATTTGCCAAACCAACAGGCGTGTTTCAAAGGAAGTCCACACATATCCCAGGTGGGACATGCTCACCGTTAGAAATGTGTAAGAACACAAGTTTACGTTATGATAAAATGGATATGTTAGGGCATACATTATAACAGTTGCTACCATTTATCAGGCTGCTGCTATGGAATTGCAATAAGTGATTTCTATGCACAATCTCATTTCATATTCACAGCATTCTGCAAGTTTAATTCCTATTTTTACATGAATAAACTGAGTCTCTTACAGGACAAATAAATTTCACAAGGTAATAGGGCAGTAAATGGCAGAACCAACACTTTAAGACCGCTTATAAAACCGGTGCATTTGTTCACAGAAGCACACTGCCTGGTTTGCCAAGCATTTGACAAATTTCTATTAAATTGCATATATCTGTTTTTTACATAGAACATAAGTACTTTTGTGGATATACCAATCCCGTCCTAAAGCAGAGGAAAGGGCTAATACCATTATTTTTGTTGTCATCATTTCAGGGGTTGGAGGCTTCTGCTGTGGCAGATGCCAACACTGGCTGCTGCTGACCTCGACATCAATACCCTCGATTCCTCGCTGCTCACAGAACCCCTTGGGGACAGTCCTTAGTCTTAGCAACAAAAGTAGATACCCCTGCCCCTGTGCCTCTCACCCTCCTCCAGGGGATGGTCAGGAGCAGTGTGAACAATTCCTGTAGTTTCTTTCCTTTTGGAAGTGGTTGAAGCCATGTCAGGTCTGCTGTTCGGGGCGTCTAGAAAATCACTAGCTTTCCTAACGTAAGCAAGTCTTTTCAAGACGCTGCGCTCATATTATGGGTGTCAAGATGAAAGACAAGAGGCTAAGAAAGGCTGAATGGAAGGACAAAAGAGCCAACTCAATTATGTAATCTTTCTCAGATATGGTTACCTAGTGAGTTCATAAAAAAGAAAAGAACAGTAACACTGTATTATCTTAAAACACAGAACCATGTACACACAGACCTGTTCAAAAGATAAAATTAGAACTATATATACTAGTCCTAGTGTATTTAGTTACATGGTGCATAGTTTGTGAATTTAATTTATTTTTCTCTATATTTCAAACAAAATGCACATTTTTATAGGTTTAACTTGTATTTTTTAAAATTTTTCAAAATAAAAAAGCTGTAAAACATGATTTTCCTGTTCCCATTTTTGAAAGTTAGGATTAAAAGCCAAATTTTGCATTCAATCTTCTTGCTTGGGGTTTTCTAAATATGTCTCTCAATGGCCTCAATAAATAGAATTTATGCTATTTTCTCACATAATAGCTTCATTCTGTTAGCTGACATTCAAGCCAGTGCAGTTGTCATTGGTCCCCTCTCTTTACTGAACTTGGCCCCCTCTGCCTGGAGAGGCCCAACAGCAACAGGAAGGGGATAACTGTCTAGAGAGTAAAATAGAGATGGGGATTTTTTTAAGAGCTAGGAAATAGAAATTGGGATAAAGGAAAAACTTTAATATGCCATGAAGTCTGTAAGTCTGATATTATTTGCTTCCTTAACCTCATGGTTCACTCAGATGAGGCAGAAAGGATCTCTAGGATAACAAGCTTTCTTCCAACCTCTGGACACACAGGACCCCTAACCACCTAGCACTGTGGGGAACGCTCCAATGATCGTGAAGAAAAGCCCACATGTTACAACTGCTTGTAATACAGGAGGCACTCAGAACAAAGATGCCTCAGATCCTAACTGTCATGCCTACTTTCCTAATGCTCAGCGGAAAGAGTGCGAGTTCAGACCTCCAAAAAATGTGTGCTTGTCAAATACAAACTGAGCCTCCTTCCAGGTACATCAGTGGCCACCATTTCTTCAGGGACACTGTCTTGATAATGAAATACTTTGTCTTCTCCATCCAGGGCATATTGCATCTAAGTTACAATGACAGCCGCTAACTCTGAAAAAGGTTTTCCATTTTTAAGGAGAAAGGATTATTTTAATCCACACACAAAATGGAATAGCATAATTTCATTAGCATCTAAGTATTCCTGAGCCACTAATGGTAATGGATATAATGCTCCTTAACCAGTGTTAAAAACAGAAAATGCTGCTGCCTGATTAAACCTCACAAAAGGAACACGAAAATATAAGTTATCTAATCCATTTATATAAGGAAAAATGACCTGGGGCAGTAATGTTATTTTCTATTAAGGTAATCTTGAAAGTGGATGGAAACCAGTTAGACAGTAATTTAATAGAAGCACAACATAGAACTCACAAATGAACCAACTTATTCCCACACTGAATAAGAGTTAAATGGTATCTTAAGCTTGTATTTGAACAGAGAAAATTACTTACAAAGCCTGGGATATAGTAATTTTATAAAGACTTCTTCAATGGTTATTGAGAAGAGCTTTCCAAAACAAACACAAAGGATAAAGGTCCTTTATAGTAATCACAATTTGTTTTAGAAAACTGTCACCCAAACTTCTACATTTATAATATATGCGTAAAAAAGACCAAGTAAGTTTAAGAAAACTTATTTTTAAGTTACATATCTGTACACCACATAAGTAACAGTTTAGATCTCAAGATAGAAATCTTCCAAATAGATGTTTTGCATATTTACATTTTTTTATACTACTATATATCTACATTAATCTTGGTCTGGTCAGAAAACAAATGTGTTCTCATAAATTTCAAATTAAAAAACAATTCATACATCCATTTACACAGTTTTGACACTGTTCTTTATGATGTTCAATGGTCCTTCTAGACCCTCCTCTAAAGAGGAGCTACTCAAACCTAGAATTTTCTGCATCCCAGCCCAGTTTCTGCATTTGTATCTCAGAATGGGGGACCAGCAGCAGCAGGAAGAACTGCTAGGTAAAATGAATAAGAAAACAGTGAAATTCTAACTAAAAGAATATTAAACACGGGTCTCTACCTGTGTCCAGGTTGACCCACATGTCTATATATTCCAATATCAGTCTTCATCATGAGGGAAATAACACTTTCTTTTAAACATTTACATACATATTGCCATGATTTGAAGACAACTTAATTTTAATATGCATTGTATTATGTTGTTTTGGGATAAAAAGAAGCATATTAAATGCCCAAGTTTAACCAATCAAAAATAATTTCTGCTATTCTTAATTATTGCATTCCAACTCTCTTAGTAACTGAAAGTTTTCTTCAGTATCACAGTGTCTTTGGATCTCGAGTATCCTCCAACGGTCCGTGTTTTGGAAGCTTGGTCCCCAGATTGAGGCTATTGGGTAGTGGTAGAACCTTCAGAAGGTGGGACCTCATGCGGGTCTTTGGGTCATGTCCACCCAGGGGATTGTGAGACTCCAGTCTCTTCCTCTTTCTTCCACACTGTGACCACAAGATGAGTGGTTTTGTTCCATTTTGTGCTTCTGCCATGGTACGTTGCTTTATCCCAGGCCCAAACCAATGGGGCCAACAGATCATAGATTGGAACCTCTGAAGCCATGAGCCAAGATAAATATTTTTCTATTTAGAAGTGGATTATCTCAAGTATTTATTACAGTAGTGGGACGCTAACAGTGTGAAAAGTTGAATATTAGCCTTCTTCAAATCCAAGAACAAAGTTTCTTCCAAATAACTTGCATGATTAGAAGTTCTGCCTGGTCACAAAATTACACCCTGCTCTAGGGATTATCTTTGCTTATGATCTTAACCTCTGCAGTGTATAAATAACATGGGGATTTTCCTGAATTTCCTATGATTAGACTCGTGATTTTACTTTTTCTTTGAGTGATTTATGGATCTCTGAAAATTAAACAATTTCCATAAAAGTAAATAGTAAGCTTTTGAGATAGAAGTATTTGGTGTTTGTGGGGCACTTTACAGATGCATGTATTTTGCCTAACCAATCTTTTCTATTTTCCTAAAAATACTATTGCACACTCCTGTAGATTCATCACTTAATTTTTTGATTATTCAATCTCTTTAAGCATAAATGAACTGTTATCATACACAATTCAAATAATGCAGAAATTTGTAAGATGTTGTATTTCTTCTATACCATCCTGCTGGTGTGCTTTTCTTATACGCTTGGGGATTTCTATTGTTGGTCTTTCCTACTTCTCCCACTGCCATATTATAGCAAAATTTTGCATATATGTTAATTAATGTCTTATATTGTTTGAATCCCAGTATAATATTTTTAAAAGACAACTTAAGCTACACCCATGGATCAGCACTTAAGTTTACATTGTATGATGTTAACGCCTGGGAGGTAAAACAAAATTTGCACAGATACTGCATGGCGCATGATTCCCTGTGCCTGTTGAGGAGCAAGTTTCCTCTGGGTGCAAGGATACGACATCTCACACTTTCACAGAAACATTAACATAAGCTCCTGGGTTGCTGTTTTGTTGAGGTTATTTTGCATTAAGAAGAGTAAAGGTGTATACTAAGTCCTCATCGATAGGTGACATTATCACCACTTTACAAATTAAGAACTAAAATTTTGGATGTTAAGCAATATAAGCAAGATCTGAAAGTAGTGCCAGGGCTTGGATTTCTGCTATGCTCTTGCCTAACTACAAATTCCATTTTCTTTTTGCTGCATGAGGCCATTTTGGGCATTGACGAAGAGTTCCATGTTTTCATCTTTATGATACTTTGCCTTATTTCCATTCCACTTTGGCAAAGTTCAACATCTCCTAGGTTTTGATTGCTGATATATTTTTTCCCCAGTTTAAATAAGCCTGATGGCCTGTCCTCGCATGTTCATTTTTCATTTGCTTGGAATCAATTCATTTTTCACATGCTCTCCTTTAATATGCACACATTTAATCATTGTCCAAACAGGAGCTCGGTTCTGCCACAGAAATAAACATAACAGAGTTTTCTCTCAGAGAACTCACAGTGACCCTCTAAATGGTCCAAAATAAAGATGGGCAGGGTACTAAATGCCCAGTAATTATCTAACTAAACCTGGTAATTACAGATGCTTACCAAAGAAGGTAACTCCTCATTTGAACCTTAAAGACAGAATAAAAGTTAATCAGGGAAACAAGATGAGAGTAATAGTGTTCATTTTTTGTATGATTGGTTGGTGATACAAAAATTGCTTCCAAAGCTTTAAACTGTCTTCTGAATTTGAATAGAGCAGGATGCTTTGGAACAGGCAAGAGCTGAAGAGACTTAAAGGCAGCATTGGTATCTTCAAGCTACACAAAGGAATTTTAATGTTATAGTAGCCTATATCTTACATGCAGAAAGTTATAGACTGATGCTGTTATACGTTGACTTGTGTTCCCAAACCCCCAAATATGTTGGAGTTCTAACCTCCAGCTACAGACTGTGATCCTCCTTGAAGTTAATGTCTTTACGTAAGTTACTGAGTTAAAATGAGGTCAGCAGGGTAGGGCTTTAATATGCTATGTCACTGTGTCCAGTGTCCTTTTCTTTTTGGTATCAGGGATTGAACCCAGGGGTGCTTAACCACTGAGCAACATCCTCATCCCTTTTTTATATTTTTATTTTAAGACAGGGTCTCACTAAGTTGCTGAAGCTGGCTTTGAACTTGAGATCCTCCTGCCTCAGCCTCCCAAGTGGCAGGGATTACAGGCATGGAACACCACATCCAGCATGTCCAGTGTCTTTAGAGAAATAGAAAGAGAAATTTGGAGACATGAATACTGGAGGGTGCCTTGTGAAGATGAAGGCAGAAACCACGATGCTATACCTCAATCCAGGGAGTGTTAAAGACTACCTGCAGACCACCAGAAGGTAGGAAGAGGCCTGGAACAGATTCTAAGTCACAGCGCTCAGAAGGAGCTAGTGCCACTGATACCTTGATCTCAGACTTTTCAGCCTTGAGGATTTCAAGGAAATAAGTTTTTTTTTTGCTGTTTAAACCACCCAGTCTTGTCACACTTTGCTTGGCACCCAGTTTGTGGTACTTTGGGCAGCAGCCTTAGAAACTAACAGATGGTAAGCAGGAAAGCAAGATGATTTTCTTCTGGAAAATGTAACTTTCGGACAGATAATCAAATGAAACTCAGATTTATAATGCAGAGATGGGAGGTATAAGCTTATGTCCAATTAAGGGGAAAATGCATAAATAAGCATGATGTAAAAACAAGTCTAACACATAATACTATATGTTGGAATAAGCTGAATAAGGTGACTTCAACAATAGTGAGCACCACTCCACCACGAGAGTTTTCAAGGCAGAAGCCCCCTCGTATCTCCAGGTAGTGTTCATACCACTTAGACGTAAGTCTTTCTGATCTTCATCTCGATAATGGAAAAAAATTAGAAGTAAATACACAGCAGAAAAGCTTCCAAGAAATAAAAGACCCATCTTGTTTTCATGTAATCCTCGTTTTGGAATATTCTTCATAACATGAACTTCAGTGAAATATATACGTCCGTTCCTCTACTGGTGCATGAATACACCCACAGCTGATTGTAAATACAAGACTAGGGTCAACAAACGGAGAATAGTCTCATTGTCTGTGACAGCCTGCTCTGATCGCAAAGACTCCCTTGGGAATTCATTACTGAAGACAAGTCCCACCCCTAGACACTGCTGCTGTGCTCACTCAGGATTATCAGACGTGACATTGCCAGTGAATCCATTTCTTCCACTCAGCTGTAGACCGACACGTGATAAACCAGGTAAAACTCTTTCTCTTCCTTTTATATTGAATAGCATATTTCTCAGTACTCTGTATGCCTGGTTATTTGAGAGATTCATGTGTTAAAGACTTTCTGAAAATATAATATTTTATTCATGAAATTAAGTTCTATAAGTAGAGATAATATCTATGAATAAATATACATAGAACTGAGATAATCAGTGGTACTGACATTGAGTGTAACTATCTTTATCTAAAATATACAATGTTTTCAAATGAAAGCACAGAAGTTTTATAATAATTGATCACTATGATGCTCTCATGTGCTTGAAAAGATGGTTTCTCCTATAGAGTCCAAAGTGAAATACTTGTTCAATTTAAAGCAAACGATACTACTTTGAGTTTGCATTTGTATTTTCGTTACCTTCCCCATTACTTAATTGAATAATTTTAGTCCAGACATTATAAGATTATCATGCATTTTGGAGTAATATCTATATATGTTCACAGTCATGTTTATTTGGAAAAAAACAATTTTATGCTGTCTTTTTGTCATAAAGTTTTCCATCTAATTTGATCAAAATACATTAAGTAAATCATTTACCTCTTTTAGCAATTAGCTAATGTAGCAAATAGACTCAAGCAATCCCAGAGAAACATATTACCAACACTGTCTAAAGCTGTAGCTTTCTTAAACTTCAGAGCCAGCTAACAATAAGGTTGCAAATGAAATGATTAGTGGCCTTCAAGGTTGGTTTTTAATGGAATTGCTAGCCAGTGTGTCTCTCCTTACAAAAACCTATAACACTAATGGATAAGCTAATTTTTCTTCCATATACTAATTACGCAGATGTTCTTAATTTAAAATCTTGTGCATTTACTCAGCTAGTTGTTTTCAAAAGGACTAAGATCTTCAAATTTTTGCTAGGGAAACATAAATTGTCAAAATATTGTAAAGAACAAGTACCATCCAATATAAGTAATGAATGCATCTCTTTTCAAGGTTATGCTGAATAAATTATCAGAGTTTGCAACAAAAGCACTACAAATTTTATCTTACAAAACCCTAGTTATTAATCTTAAATATCCTAATTATTCCATCTCTTGATTCAACAACTTTCATTCTGTGTCCACATAATACAAGAAATTCTAAATAAAATATTTAAGTAAAAATTGTGATTTTTTAAAATCAAACTATTTCAGTTTGCAAGAAAGGTTATCTAACTACAAATTACTTTTACTCTATTATGCTTTTATCTTTCTTTTGATTCAGTTACTTCTCTTCTGATTCTATGTACTTTAGGAGATTCTAAACAGTGTTAAAAATTTAGTTATTCTCACTTATCAAGTTGTTTAAATTAATAATTTATATGTGTGGATTACTATTTTGATATTGCCAAGACTTTAAATGAGTGGTGAAAATAATGATGGTTACATTCAAAATATGCTCCTATTTATAGTAGATATGATGCTAATGATAATGAATGATTAATGTCCAGCAATAGTGAAGAATATCAGAAATCTTACAGAGAGATGGATTACAGTGAAACCCAGCATCCTAAGGCCTCATTGAGAAAAATTCAAGGCAATGTCTGCATTAGTTTCAAGAGTAAATTATTAGAACTGTTAGTCTGGATGATTTTAGTGTTTCTTAAGTCAGACAACTCTTAGAACAAGAATTTTGTTAAATAAAAGAACATATCCTTTGAATAATTTAATGTATTCATTACTTTTAGTTATCTTAAAATGTAGCCTGTTCCTTTTGCTGTTGTAACAGATATGTTATTTCCTGTATTGCTACTGAAAATCCTTAAGAAATCTTCTTTTATAGTGTCTTTATTTTTTTAATTTTAATTTTTTATTGAGAAATTTCTTTTTTGAACAAGCATACAAGTTTTAACAAAAAAAATATAAAATGTATATAGATTCCAAAGATTAGATTTACCCCCAAGAGTGCCTCCCCCAATTACCTACCCTTATCCCTCCCTTCCCCTTCCCACAATATCTCTAAAAAAGCATTAGGTTGTATAACATTACACCTTATCTGGATTTAACACATGATAATAGACCACCTTTCTCAATGGTCAGGGTCTAGTTCCAGCCTCCACAGATGAGTGAAGATATTCGACCCTTGGTTCTCTGGCTTAAGCTGATTTTACTCAGCATAATTTCTTCCATAGCCATCCATTTACCTTCAAAGGCTGCAATATCATTGTTTCTAATTGCTGTGTAAAATTCCAGGGTATATATGTACCACAGTTTTTGGATCCATTCATCCAGTGAGGGACATCTGGGTTGTTTCCATAATCTAGCAAAAGTAAATTGAGCTGCTATGAACATAGATATTGCTGTGTCACTGTAATGTGCTGATTCTAAATCCCCTGGAAAAATACCCAGGAGTGCAATAGCAGGATCGTATGGTGGGCTCATCCCTAGTCTTTTGAGGATTCTCCACACTGCTTTCCAGAGGGGCTGTACCAGTCTGCAGCTCCACCAACAGTGTGTTAGTGTCCCTCTCTCTCCACAGCCCCTCCAGCATCTACTATTGTTTATTTTCTTCATTTTTGCCATTCTGACTGACGTGAGGTGATATCTTAATGTAGTTTTCATTTGCATTTCTCTGATTACTAGTGATTTAGAGCACTTTCTCCTGTATTCATTGGCTTGATCTTTAAAATGGCATTATAACCCAATCATATTATCAGTGGAAAATGGTCTGATGAAAACTACATTATCTGAAGATGCTTTTAGAAGATGCTTTTATCTAAACAATTTTTAAAAATCAAGGAGAATTAAAAATCAAGTACATCAGTAGAGGAAAGGGACTAAGGGGTTAGAGTTGGGGGGGGGAATGCTGGGGAGTGTTATTGGCCAAATTATATTGTTATGTTGTGTGCATGTATGAATATGTAAAACAAATCCCATCAATATGTATAACTATAATGCACCAATTAAGAACGTTGAAAAAAATTAAGGAGAATAAAATGCCCTTCCCTTGAAACTTCACAATACTGGAAAGTATAAATAGCCAAAATGGGAGGAAATAATGGAAATGTGAAAAATTATATTTATTTTACTTTGATGGCTTAGAAATAGTTTTATTTTTCCATTACTTTAAAAAAATATGAATGATTTTGAACATATTCAAAAACATGCATAGTGGTATGGTGAACTCTGGGCACATTAGCAATGAACAGAGAGGACGTTTTTGTCTCATAAGCAGCCTCTTCGTCTAGTCCCAACTCCCACATTATTTTGAAGTTATTATAGACACCATGTCATTTCATTAATAAATATTAAAATATGCATCTCTGAAATATATGCTCTCCTCTTTAAAATACCACGACACCATGATAGCATTTTAAAATATAAAATCCTCAATTTCACAAAAAAACCAAATAGTAAATGTACAACTCTCGTGTTGACTCCTATGTACCTCTCTCTTTTAAAGTGTTTATTTAAATCAGAATCCAAGTAAAATTTACACATATCAGCTGGTTGATCCTTTTTACAATTCTTTTAATCTAAAAGATCTCCTCCTATCTTTTTATTACTTACATTTTGATGTTGGGAGTAAAGAGAAAATCCTGTTTCTTTGTTTTTGTTTTTTGTTTTTTAGTGAGAGAAAGAGGGACAGTGAGAGAGAGAGAGAGAGAGAGAGAATCAATTTTATTTAGGTTTTCCTGTGGCTTTTGTTGCTGTGACATTTTGTTGTGTACGTGGTGCTGGAATTTGAACCTGTGTCCTTGCGCATGCCCGGCAAGTATTGTAACCCAGCTGAGCCACTGCTCTAGCCCCTGAGGGTTTTTGTTTTTTATCTTGTATAGTTTTCCTGTCTAGAGTTTGCTGATTGTCATATTGTGGTATAATTTCACGTGTTCCTCTACTTTCCTTATTTTTTTTTAAATTGACATTTAGGGATGGAGAATGGTGCAGATTTGGGTTTTATTTTTGGCTTTGTGTCCTACCATCAGGAGACACTTAACATGTGGCTGGCTCCCCTGGGGTAATGTCAGTAGCCATTGGAAACTCAACGCCATACATTTTAATTTGAAACATGAAAACCTGGTTAATTCTGAAATATTGTGGGCACAGTAGAATGACATGGTGGAAAAGGATAAAATTAAATGCAAATATTACTTCTGAGTTCGACGGCTGACAAAATCACCAAGGCTGTTTTTCTTTCTTTGACGTATGACTGTAGTTTCTAGAATTTGAATTCATGCATAGTAAAAATCAAATGTCTCAGACTTCTTAGGAGATGCACATGCAAGTCATTCTTCTAGCTCCTCCCGTGGTTTTCCTGTTGCTTTGTCCCAGCGTGTGAGCTCTTCACTGGACTCAGCCACATCAGCTCAGTGGCCACCTCCTACCCCAGATCCTTATCATTACCTTTATTCCAATGGAAAGGAACATCCTTCTAAGGACTGCGTGTTCAAGAATTCCAAAATAGAACACAGAATCTGAAAAGTAAAATTTGTTCCTTTTCTAGTGATCCGGGAAAGATAGCATGCATACTAAAATACTAGCATTTGTTCAAAAGTTTTCTTCTTTCCTGGACCAAATGGACAGGATATTTTGAATCATCATTTCCTTAGATGGGAACTTAGTCACTGAAGGATAAGACAGCATCTCTTTACTGGAAGATGAGAATTTGAGCTCAGGAGCTAGTCAGAAAAGCACTTATGAGAATTTAATGCATGAGGGACCAGCCCTGGAGCAATGCTAACTTACTGGTGGGTTGAATGAGCTTTAGGTTAAAACTGCTAGACACAGCCACTGCTAGGACGGTCTGAAATGCCATGACGGTATCTTCTGGAGGGTGTCACATGACTTTATCTTCAGAGGTTGAAGGAAAGTGGGCACCTAATGTTTTTTTGTTTGTTTTTTAAAGAGAAAGAGGCAGTGAGAGAAAGAGAAAAAGAAAATCAATTTTATTTAGTTTTTCATGGCTTTCTTGCTCTGATACTTCGTTGTGTACGTGGTGCTGGGGTTTGAACTCTCGTCCTTGCGCATGCCAGGCAAGCGCCGTAACCACTGCACTGCTAGAGCCCAGGCACCTGCTTTTTTTTTTTCTTTAATTAGTTGAATATGGACTTACAATTGACGGGGAATCATTATCAAACAATCAGGAACAAATGTTTATTCACATAGTTAGCCAAGGCTGATGCCATTCCGTGGTTTCCCCCCTTGGGTTCCCCAAGGTTCTGTTTCCCCCAGTTGAACCCCTGCGTTAAATGGACTTCTCCTGGAGGTCGGAGATCTCCTTCTGAGTTGATTCCCCCATACTCCCTCTCTCCACTCTCCTAGATGTCCTTCCTAATCCCAAACTCCTCCCTGCTCCCCTCCCTACGTCTCCTGGTATCCTAGGCAAGGTTCCCCCTGTTTGTGTAAAAATTCAAACATTAGAGAAAAAGATATTATGGCTTTTGCAGCCAAATGGATGGAGATGGAAAAAATTATGCTAAGTGAAGTATCCCAATCTCAGAGACTCAAGGGCCAAATGTTTTCTCTCATTTATGGA
>PVKS010039863.1:0-16947 GCA_004027875.1 Aplodontia rufa | reverse complement strand
TTTCTGATTTCTTCTTCTGCGGCTTTGTTGTTGGTGTAAAGAAATGCTAGTGATTTGCTGGAATTGATCTTGTATCCGCTTACCTTGCTAAAGTCACCTATAAGGTCTAGGAGTTTTCTGGCCAATGTTATTGGGTCTTCTAGGTATAAAATCATGTCGTCTGCAAATAGAGATAACTTAACTTCCTCTTTTCCTACACGAATACCTTTGATTTCCTTGTCTTGCCTGATAGCTCTTTACAGGCAATTTTTGTGTCATGCATTCACTCAGATAACTTCCTAAGTGCTCTAGGCAAGTTGTTCTCAACCGAGGATTCTTGAGCCCTTGGAGTGTTTGTGAATTTATTCCTAGGGTCTATGAGCTCTCCAAAATGCTTTAATTCTTTTTTTTTCTTTTTGCAATAATCTTTAAAAATTAATAGATAGGTGTCTCAGCTCTTCTGACTGCTTCAGATTTGAGTACTGGCACACAACTTCTGTGCAGACACTCTAGTACCCACAGAAAGTAATGAGCTCGACCTTGCACTATTTAATGTAGAAGGATGGGTGTCAGATTATTGCCAGGAGCCGGGGGTTAGTTCATTTGGCCCCTGCTGCAATCTATCCTCTCTTTCCATGATCATTTTCTACTTCACTTCTGCTTAACACACACCACAAGTGGGGTCATGGAACTCGGAGCTTGAAAGGACCCTGGTGAAATTGTGGTCTGGGCCTTAGCATGTTGGACAACTCACCAAAGTGTCATGGCCATTCGTGGAGGATTTGCTGTGGTGTGTATCTCTGGATTTGCAGTCCTATGCTTCCAAGTCACTTGGTTTCACTTTAGGCACATTTAATTTTTTTTCTGTTTGTTGAACCAGAACCAATTTAAAAACCACTTATTCTTATTCTAAACTTGAGCCATGCCAAACAAGTGTAACTGTACTCTGGTGAGGTATATGTATGTAACAAATCACTGACCTTTATCTGGTAGGGTGTGGGATAAGAAAGTCTACAGATTGCCCTGAAGGATGTGATATGAATGTAAAAATACAGTCATATTGAGATAGAAAAAGTTAGGCAGTCAGAGTAGATAGAATGTTTGAGTCGGTCTGGAGGAGACTGTTTTCTCTTTTGAAATTCCCTTTGATATGTCAATGAGGCCCAAAGGCAAACACTCCCTGCCGCTAGGGGAGGAACCACTTTCCTTCCCTTCGCCCCTAGGTGTAGCCGCACGGACATAATCCCTAAGTGCAAGGGCAGGGAGTTGAGGACCGAATGGAGAAAGATAGCATATCTAAGAGACGAACTCAACCCCACCTTGAGATCTTGGCTCCCTCCCCCACCTGGGGGAAGTCTGCCCTGTACTCTCTCTTCTTAAATAAACTGTTTACTCTGCTTGCCTCGGTGTCCCTCGGTTTCATTCTTCGACTCCGAGAGGACACGAACCTGACATCCACATCACCGCCATCAATATCTTTGAATAGGAACTAAAATTTTAAATTTAGTTTTTGTTTTTTTTTTAAAAAACGGGACTCTACAAAACAGGGAACCCTCTGAAAATGCTAGAGGAAATCACTGTTTAAATAATGACTCCTTCTGCAACCTAAACAATCATTTCTTACCATAACTTTTGCACATTTGAAGTTTTAAAAGGTTTTTCTGTTAAATTTTAAAAATTGTATTGGTATTTACTTTTAAAATTTAATTTTGAGTAGGTGATATCTTTATATTGTTTCATGATAAGAAAACAAACAAGAAAAGATTCAAAAAAGTCTTGTCCCCAGTTCTTTCTACCATATACCCAGTCCCGCTGCGACCTACACGGCTGAACTCAGGTGCTGGTGAGGGGTGATGGGGGATTAATGAGAAAAAGATACGGACACACATACAGAGCAAGCTGGGGCTAAGTGGGACACTGTCCTCTAATGAAGGAGCAGTGACCCAGAGTTGGCACAGCACATCTATTTTAGAGGATTTTATCATGAGAAGGTTAACTAGGAGAAAGTTTCTAAAAAGCAGACAGACTTTGACGCTGCAGTATCTGTAGCATTTTTGTGGTTAAATTTAACTGCAAAGTTTTAAAAACTTTTATTTTCCTAGCAATTGGTGTCTGGACTTCATGTTAAGGACTGTTTTATGTCTTGGACCCAAACCCAAAAACCATTCCACATATTTGCAGGATTTCCCCAAGCAGGGCTTTGCCCTAATTCAAGGGCAGAGTTACTCTGCACCTTCGACAGAAACTGCCTTTAGGCGTTGCACGCTCTACGGTAGGCAGGCAAAGACCTTAGTCTGAGTCACCAGCTGCATTTCTCCAGCTCTCTACACCAAGTCCTTCAACCCATAGGTCACTCCCAAGTTTCCTAGGTGCAAATCCAACAAACAAAAATACACATATTTGTTTCAAATAGGTATTGAGAGAGAGAGAGCACATGTACCCTGAAACTCATATCTATCATTTGATCTCATTTTAAGTTATTCTTTAAGAGATTTGGAAAACATTAGTACAATTCCAGAATAGGAATAACTTTATAAGTTTTGTGGACTGTAAATATTAGAAATTAGGGGTTGGGGATTTAGCTCAGTGGCAGAGCGCTTGCCTAGCACGCGCAAGGCCCCGAGTTTGGTCCTCAGCCCTGAAAAAAAAATTAGAAATTGATTCATTAATAAATAAGGAGAACTTTTCCTTTTTAACTTTTGAATGATATCCTCAACTTTATTTAATAACTTTTTTCTGATTATGTATAATGTATGCTCATTGTGGAATATTTGGGAAATCCAAGAACATATAAGTAGGAGTATATTCATGTGTAATCCCATTTTGGTACAGTATATATTTCTCTATTATTTCACTCAGTATTTGTCCTTGATCTTTCCCATCTCCTTGAAATACATTTTGCATCTAGTGAACTGTTATATGTACTTCCACCTGAGTCTCAGTTTCAAGCTTGCTTCTCTCTGACAGCCGTCTCCAAGCATTCCATGTCACCTCCCCTTGTATCCTCTCTTCCAAAAGTCTTCAGTGTAAACAGGGCTTTGGGTTGGTTGGTTGACCCTGTCTCCTACCTGTTCACATCAACACCACCCCTCACTCCCTCTTTACCCAGCTTTGTGTGCACCCATCACCGCTAAAATCACCTCTGAACCCCCTGTCTGTTCACACCCTTGCCTTCCCCTTAGTCTTACACAGATGGCACAATACCAGTGCTGGTGAATTCCACATTTGTTCATACCAGATTTGTTCCAAAATTCCTGGATGTGGCTGTGTGAAAACAGGAGACATTGAAGGTGGTCTCATTTAAAACCAATAACCAGGTGCTGGAGTGGTGGCTCAGCAGTTATGGTGCTTGCCTGGCATGCACAAGTACATGGGTTCAAACCCCAGCACTCATGTACACAACTAAGTGTCAGAGCAACGAAAGCCATATGAAAAACTCAATAAAAATTGATTCTCTCTCTGTCTCTCTCTCTCTCTCCCTCTCTCTTTAAAATAAATAAATCAATCAATTCAGTAACCACAAACCACAAATTGGCTTTCAGTGACTTCAGCAACCCTGTGGCCTTCCCCTAGGTCGCCATCTTTCTCTCTGAGACTGTCTTCCACCTTTTGTCTCCTCAGACCTCTATCACTGTCCACTCTCTTGCTTTCCGTTTCACTTCTTCCACCTTGTCCCACCACACCCACCAACAGGCCTGCACAATGACCCTGGGTGGTTGCTTCCAACTAGGTGAGCTGCCTGTGCTAAGCTCAGGACTATCCCTCCTCTTGTGCACGACTGTCCCCTCAGTTTACTTGTGGCTGTCACTCCTGCAACCCCCTGCTCTGCTGCTTTATCAGCATGCCTCTCCCTCCCAGGGCACTCCCCTGGGCATCCAAAACATGCCTAACTTCTTTCTTAAAAACAAAACAAAGCCTGAAATGCCTATCTCCTGTCAGGTGCTCAGAAGCAGGCCTTGAGAGGAGGATTCGTGTGCCAATGATTTGTTCCCAACTGGAGAGGACTTGCTGTCTCCACCCAGCCTGGCAGGAATGTTCTGGAGTGAAAAGTTGCCTCCCCTCAGTGGGAGGTAGGGGAGCAGGCCTTCCCATCCCTTGCTCCTCTATGCCTGGCTGAAGCTTCCCCAGGTGAGGAGACTTAAAACTTTCAGGCACCTCTGTATCTGGGGGCAGCGCCTCACTTGAAAGGCCAGGATAGAATTTATCATTTTTGTGGCATGGAGATTTCCTGCCCCTGGCCCACAACCTGCCCCTTATTCTTCCTACTCCCAGCTGCTTCTGGATTAGCTGAAGCCCTAACCTAAGCGTAAGAACATGAACAACGTTGTACTTAGTCAGAACCATGAAACCCAGAATTTTGTGGAAGAATTCCCTATGACCCCAACCCAATATCTCTTTTAAGATATTTTGTGAAAAGTCTCACCTTAACCCATTATGGAGCTGTCACTTTTGAATTTATTTATGTAGAAACACTTTCTCTTCTTGTGTATTTTATTATTTTTTTTAACAGACTACCCTTAGTTTGTTTATTTATTTTTGTGTGCCGTGCTAAGGATCAAACTTAACGCTTCGCAGGTCCTAGGTCAGTGCTCTGCTACTGAGCTACATACAGCCAAGCCCCTTCTTGTCTATTTGAAAACATGAAGAGCAACATTAAAAAACTGAAAGGATGAGCCACAAACTAGAAATGGTATTTGCCACATTATGTAGCTGACGAAAGAGATCTGCATATATAATAGAGATATACATAGGTCTTCTACAAACTCATGAAAAACTGAACAATCAAGTTAGATGGGGAAAAAATATGGACCAATATTAAAAGAAAAGGAAGCTGGGTGAAGTGGCACATGCCTATAATCCCAGGACTCAGGAACCTGAGACAAGAGGACCACAAGCTTGAGGCCAGCCTCAGTGACTTAGTGGGACCCCATTAAAAAAAAAGTCTAGATATATAGCTCTGGGGTGCAGCATCCAATACTGAAAACAAACAAAAACAACCCAAGGGGGGCAGGTAGGAAATACAATTGAGCAATGCACACTTGAAAACAGAGAATTGCAAGAATAAAGCCACGATGAGATACTATGTTATACTCATCATATTCACACCATTCAAAATCTGTGAGCACTTAGTGTGGGTGAGACTATAGTGCAAGGGGAATTCTATTATGCCATTGGAGAAATGCAACTTGACAGAATTATTTTAGAGAACATTTTGCGCTATCTATAATAAATGTTTACACTCAGAGCGTTCTAGCAATTTCAGTTTTGGACTTATGTCCCCAAAGAAACTCTTCTACAGGTATCAGGAGTCATGGAGAACAGTTCTTAAAACAGCATTGTTTGAAGAAAAAAGGAAGCAACATTAGATAAATTATGGTATAGTCATATAAAGGAGTACTACTAAACAATAAAATAAAATGAACTAAAATTGTTAGGCTGGATGATACGAATTTGCCATTCTTCTAAATCTATTATAGATCTAGAAGTATTGTAAATATCAGCAATTTCATATGGTTCAGGAACATAATTCTGAGCAATAAAAACACATACTATGATATGATCTATAAAATGTTAAAAACACACATAAGGGTCCTATATGCAACGTATGAATCCATTATGTGTACTATATAAACATAAAGAAGCATGAGGTGATAAAGAGACATGAATAGTGGTCCTGGGATGGGTTTGGGGTCTGGGGAGAAAGAGGAGAATGCCATTCAGAGGAATTGCAGGGGTTTCAAATACATTGGTCATATTTTATTTCTTCAACCGAGTGGGGCATGCGTATGGACTCTCCTTAAGCCATCACGTATTGCAGTTGGTTATCGTAATCTGGCCATCAGATCAGGTGACATCTTGTCTTGCTGTGTCATTGAATGCTTGGCCAGGGAGGTGGGATGTATACAGTAGTTTTTACTGTCTTGCTTAGGGCAGAGTACGTTTCTTCGGTTCAGTGCCTGGCTGTAGTTTTTAGTGGTGATTATTTCTGTGGTGATAAAACAATTAGCATTGCAAAGAAGGGATAAGGAACATGAACTCACTTTTTATTACCCTACTCATCCCTGTTGCAAAATAATCATCCTGCTATAAACTCTGGAACAGGAAGCAAGCCCACAGACAAGAAGCTCCCTGCAATGTCTCTGAAGGTCCTAGGCCCATTTCTAGCACATCAGTGTAAATCAAGGGTTTCAGCTGCAGATTCAGCCTTTTCATCTGTGACCCCCCTGTTACACCACTCTTGTTGACATTGCTCTGCTCCCCGGGTGCACAATCAGAAGCTCAGTACTATCTCTCGTCAGTGTATTTCACCATTTGAAAAACCTTCAACAAGACCCTTGAAAACTTCAAGAGGGTCACCTGCATGGAGTGGGGGTAAGGGACAGAGGAAGTTTCTTCCCTAAGTCCTCCTCTAGGAAAACGCCGCCACCTTCCACCGGGAAAGGAAAGACAGTCATGTCCCAGTCTGCACCCCAAGTTATGCATGCCCCACTAACCTGAAGCCAGGGGCAGTGTAAGCAAAAGGAAAAAATAAGACTTCAAGAGGGTTCTCCTACTAGGGCTGTGGGGCATCAAAGTAAGAGTCTCATCTTCCCACTCACGCCTTGCTCTGTCCCTAGTCTGACCGTATTATTAGGAGACAGTGAGGCAATTTTGACTGAAGATTTCTTCCAGATTGCTTTGAGGATTCTTCTTGGGGATACTGCCAAATTCGCAACTCCACCCTTGGATCTTGTTGCTGCTGAAAATGACGAGCCATGAGCTTTTGGGAGAGGCATTACTGTTTTCATTTTACAATCAGAGAAACCAAGGCTCAGGGAAGCTCAGCAATAAAGAAGGTTGCAAAGTTAGAAACTTAGAGGAACAAGATTTGAATTCTTCTTTGGCTGACCTCTAAGCCTAGGGGCCTGTTTTTACCATGTTGTTTTTATCAGAATATTTCCTAAGGGACAAAGAGCAAATCTATGTAGAGTCATCTGCACCCCAGTCCTATTCCTGGAAATGGGAGCCAAGACCTCTCTCCGTTTGAGTTACCACCCTGAAATGTCAAGGACAAGCCAACTTACAAATAGCTTCAGTTGGTAAGAAATGGGCTTGACTTTGGTTGAAGATCGTTTTCAAATATAAAAATAGGCGACTCCATCACTGTTGACAAAGTTGACTCATTCTGTTAGAAAGCGCAAGGATGGGTGCTCCGACCTCCCAGGTCGTCCTCCTTGGTCTGCAAGTTCCACATACACTGTTCTTCTTGTCCGGTAAGAGGTTATAGATTCTGGGAAGGAAAATCAAATGAACTCAGAGGCAATGCACCCAGGGTGCTGACCAGGCTCTGAGATCACCACAACCTCTCTTCCTGTGGCCACCTTTGCTCAGACTCCCCACCCCGTGCACAGACAGAGCGGTTCCACAGTCCTTGCTCCTCCATCTGCACGCCAGCTGCATTATTTGAGATTGACAACAGCCTGAAGCACCACGGAAAGCCGGCCCCTACACAGAGTCATGTTTGTATGTTGGAGCCACAGAGCTGAGACTTCTGAACTTAGCACTTTGATTCTCTATGTGTGTTAAGTGGGATGTGTGTGTGTGTGTGTGTGTGTGTGCGCGCGCACGCACGTGTGTGTCTATATACCTCACTTCACTGTAAGCACACTTCTATCTTTGTTATTAGTATTATTTTCATTTTTTTAAGAGAGAGGGACAGTGAGAGAGAGAGAGAAAGAGAAAGAGAAAGAGAATCAATTTTATTTAGTTTTTCATGTGGCTTTTGTTGCTCCAATACTTCATTGTATATGTGGCACTGGGGTTTGAACCCACGTCCCCATGAGTGTCAGGCAAGTGCCATAACCACTGAGCAACTGCTCCAGTCCTATTAGTATTATTTTTATTGTTATTATTTGCAGTACTGGAGATTGACTCAGGGGTACTTTGATCACTAGCTATATCCCCAGCCCTTTTAATTTTTTATTTTGAGAAAGGACCTTGCTAAATTGCTGAGGCTGACCTTGAGCTTGTGGTTCTCCTATCTCAGTCTCTAGAGTAACTGGGATTACAGGCATGTAGCACTGTGACTAGCATAAACATACTTTTAAAATCCCCATTTTTCTTTATTTGGAAATACAAGCAGCAGTTACATAATTCAAAGAATTGAAAGGGTAAAGCTATTTTCAAACTGTCCTCCAAACCTTTGGTTCTCTCCAGGGCGAATTATTGTTTCCAGTGTTTCTGAATACCTTTCAGAGGCAGTTTATTCTTAAATAAGCGTGTGTCCTGTGCCCTTCCCCACACAAATGCCAGCGGAGTTTCTGCACCGGGTTGTCTTGTTAATGTATCTTGGAGATGGTTCTGTATCAGAACGTATGAATCTTTTTGATCCTTCTCATGACTGATAAAGCTCCACTGTCAGAATGTCACCAGTGACCTAACTGGCCCCCCAGCAATAGGCATTTTGGGGTTGCAAACTGCATAATGGCAGAAACTGTATCTTAACCAATCTTGTGTTCCCTGCATTCCAAACAAATACCACCCCCACATCCATTGATGAATTGAGCAGAAGCTTTTGTTATTCTAGGTTCTGACACCTGCTGCTTTGCTTCACCAAAACAATGTTCCAGGTCTCTTCAGCTTCCTGTCAGTCACACCACCAACCCACATGTCCTAAGTTCTGCCGTGTGCAGGGAGTCAGGAAGTTTATGAATGCAAGAAATGTCCCTCTCCTCTGGGAAATTACAATCTGGCTGAGGAGAGAAATCAGTTTTGCTTTGTTTTGGAGAAGATGAATAATAGGATAATTAAGAAAGGATGGTTTCTTAAAAAGGTGTTAGGCCAACTAGCTTCCTACTGTTAAGAAAGTAAAGTTAGATGCTTACCTCAGACCAAGCACACATAAACAAAAATTCCACAAGATTTAATTAAAGCCATAAAACTCAAAGCGGGCTGGAGTGGGGGCTCAGTGGTGTGGAGCTTGCCTGGCATGTGTGAGGACCTGGGTTCAAACCCAGCACCACATACACAACTAAGTGTCAGAGCAATGACAAACAGATGAAAACCTAAATAAAATTGATTCTCTCTTTATATCTCTCTCTCTTCCTCTCTTTAAAAAAATAAAAATAAAAAAACTCATAAAAGAAAAAGGTAGATAAATTTGATTACATAAAAATATAAAACTTCTGTATAACCTAAGGCACAAAACATGCGTTACATGCAAGGAACTGGGGTAGCGTCGCACACGTGTAATCCCAGCTGCTCAAGCCTGAGGCACGAGGATCACAAGTCTGAGATCATCCTGGGCAATTTAATGAGACCCTGTCTCAATATAAAATTAAAAAAAAAAAAACAGGGCTGGGCATGTGGTTCAGTGGCAGAGTGCTTGCCTTGAGTGTACGATGTATGAGGTCCTGGATTCAATTCCCAGTACTGCAACAAGTGAAAACATGCAATGAAGTTTGAGAAGATTAAAAAAGTCCTGGAGCTAGATGTTGGTGGTGGAAGCATAATAATGTTCATATAACTAATGCCACTGTACTTAATGTACACTCAAAATGCTAAATTCTATGTGTTATATATATATATATATATATAGATATATAGATAGATATAGATATATATAGATAGATATATATTTTAGGACAATTTTAAAAAGACATGTAATGGATAAGGAGGAAATATTTACTCCATAAGTAAGGATGAAGAACCCTAACAAAATTTGTAAAACTAAACATACTTTTAGGAATGAATCAATGAAGAGTTTCCATGAAACAGAAAATGAAAATGACAAAAAACAGTTTATCTAAATAATGAATAAAGAATTTAAATCCGTGTTTCACAGAAGAAATAAAAATGGGCAATTATATTGTTAAGAGATGCTCCATCTCCTTAGTAACCGCACATAATAAATAAACCATCAGGCACTACCTCTAAGATGAGCAAATGTTAAAGAAAAAAGATTAGTCAGGGTCCTGGGAGCTGGGCACTTTTATCTACTTTGTTGGAAGTATAAGAGAACAATTCATATATTCCACAGCTTTGATTTCTCAGCCCTAGACAGAGCAATTCACTCTTTAAGGAATGTTTCCTTCAGAAGCAATATCATGGACAGATACACACGCTCACCACTGCAGTGTATATAAGCCCAAAATTGGAAACTTCCCACATTTCCTTAATTAGAGAAATGGCTACATGAATTCTACAAGTTATACAATGATACAGTAAGCATGGATTAAAATTATGAACTAGAGCTATTTATTATCTCAGGATCCAGTTAGAGATGGAAACCACAAGTTTGAAAGAGGTAATTTAATAGGAAGAATTATAACCTTGTAAAAGACGTTTAAGTACAAGAGGCACAAGACCATGCTAAAGAATACGGGAGTGGCAGCTGCAGCCAGCCGCTGCAACCTCCAGCGCTGAGGGAGGTACCCAAGGAAGGGGCAGCTTGGGAAGACTTCACCAAGCCTGGGAGTCAGAACTGGAGAAGAAGAGGTGGCTGTAGAACAAGGATGGTAGAGATGGGTGTCTGCAAACGACGACTCAGGGCTGGTGAGCAGGAAGCCGCCCTCTGGGCTGCTGCCAAAATTTACTGAGGGTTAGCATCACCGGGCCTTAGGGAAGCCGCTGGCTAGGAAGCGTTAGGAGCAGGGAGAAATACTCCAGAATTGGAACATAAACTCCTTCTTGTGCCAGGCCCTTTGGTGCCCTCTACTGACAGTGTGTAAAATTGTGCCAGCTGGCAAAGGAAACTTCCACAGGGTGTAGCTAGTGTCACTGAACAGCTGCGGTGGTGGCCACTACATACGCAACTGTCGGAGGAAAAAAACCAGATGAAAAAAATAAATAACATTGCTTCTCTCTTAAAAACAAAAACCAGAGGCTGGAGTGGTGGCTTCAGTTGAGTCACTTGCCTGGAACGCACAAGGACGCAGGTTCAAACCCCTGCACCACATACACAACGAAGTGTTGGAGCAATGAAAACCACATGAAAAACTAAATAAAGTTGCTTCTCCCTTTCTCTCTCTCTCTCTCATTTCTCTCTCTCACTGTCCCTCTCTCTTTAAATAAAAAAGAATAAAAACCAGAAAATAAAAAACAGAATGGATTTCTCCAGCACCACATACACAATGAAGTGTTGGAGCAGTGAAAGCTACGTGAAAAACTAAAAACTAAATAAAATTGCTTATCTCTCTCTCTCTTTCTCACTGTCCTTCTCTCTCTTAAAAAAAAACAAAACAAAAACCGGAATGGATTTGCAGCTGAGAAGCAATAGATTGATCAACACTGGGAAAGTATACTGACCCTGCTTATGTAAACAAAATGATATGGGTGATATTTATGTAATATATTTTGACAATATTTGTTCATATTTATTATTTTGAGAAATAGAAAATTCACTGGTCCATTTTCAGAATATAGTATTTAGCCTTAATTGGCATGTAAGAACCAACTGTAGCCAGTTTAACTATAGCCCATCCCTTTGCCTTGCCCAATTTTAAAATTAGCAAATAGGCTAGATTGTAGTCCTGAGTCCTCCTATCAGAAAAAGCGGCAGCGCTGTGTTAGGGATAAATGCAGGTGGGCTGCCTGCCCAAGTGCACTTGCAACCCGGAGTCAGTAGCGCCCTTCTGGCAGAAGCAGTTTGTCTTGCCAACCCACTTCTGAGCACGTGTTTGATTTCTTGCCGCACCTTGGCATTTCTAACAATTCTGGTGCCCAATGGCTCCATGTGTACTTATTAGGAGGTTGTGGGGATTCTCTCTTTAGAGGATATGCATCCCACTGCCTTGTGGTGACCTTGGAGTAGGAGAGGAAACTGCAGTCCCCGAGGCTGACAACAGACCCAAATTGAAAGTGGATCAGCAATGGGGAAAGGGCCCAAGCAAGCACTGTGGCCACCAGGCAACTCTGTGTACAGACCAAGGTAGGAAGCTCTGTTCTTAAGAAAGAACTACTTCCATGGTGGTTGGGACACCCTGAGGTTATGTGAGTGTGACTGCGATATGAGTGGAAGAAAGCCCCCGAGAAACACTTGGGTGTACCAATCTGGGGACTTATGGCTTCTGGATAAAGACAAAGGCCATGCTGAATAGATATTAAGAAAAGTGTTGTGGCTAATGGTTGGAATCTATGTTGTACAGGCCTTGGGAGGGCACCAAGGCTATAGGCTTGGCCCATGATTTTCTAATGGACTATGTTCTTTTAGTCCTTGAGTCTGAATTTGTCTGTAATTTCCATTTGCTTCCACCCCCACTTCCATTTTCCCTTACACTCTCGGACAAAGGAGTTAACTGGAATGTTAAACCTCACAGGGTGGAATTTACATTTGTGGGAAAAAAACTTAATTGGGTTCCTTTACTCTGAGTGCCTGACAATTAGCTATCCTATCATATTGGGGGGTGGCTCTATACGTCATCTTTCACCCTGAGGACACAGTTCCCTGGTATCAAATCCATAAGCAAGTATCTTTCCTCTTTTTTCACTTTTATTATTTTTAAAATTTTTTATTGTTGCGTCCTCAATGTTAGCAGAGATCCTGTTGTTTAACCAACATTTGGTCATACCAAATAAGGAGAAAAAAGAGTCATTTGCTCATCTGAGTCACACTTCCCTGTTATAAGGATTCTCCTGGTTCAACATAGGGATCTCAACAAAACCTTGCCTAGGGGGAGGGAGGAGAGGCGGGAAGGAAGATTGTGGGAAGGAGATTGACAATCAATGCTGTCTGCATGTAGGATGAGGGCTCAAGCAATGCCATTATGCATAATTATAATGCACAAATACATAAAAATTTTTAAAACATTACCTATATTCTGAGCTACCACAAGGTCAGGTACAGTATGATTTCATATAAACTTGGCTCAAATGGGCCTCAGGGGGAGTGAGTTACACTTCAGTGCAGAGAAAGAACCTGCCAGGCAGTCTCAGCAGGAGATTCAGCTTCAGTACTCAACATTGAAGGGGTAAATGAGCCTGGTCAGCCCAGACACCCATCCTCTAGTACCTATTGAAGCTGAGTACGGTGGTCATCTCCTCATCACTCAATTTGAAGTCATAGACCTGAATGTTCTTAATAATGCATTCTGATGTAACAGACTTGGGTATCACTACCACATCCCTCTGGATATGGAACAGTATCAGGACCTGGGCCAAGGATTTTTTTGTGCTTTGCTGCAATCTCCTTAATCATAGGATCCTCCAGTAAGGAAGGGTCTTCTGGCTTGGCTCAAGGTCTATCTGAAGAGCCTGGTGGGCTGTAGGCTGTGACAGTGATGCCCTTGGAGTGGCAGACCGGATCAGTTTCCCTGGGTGAGGTATGGGTGACACGCGACCTGATTAGTCACTGGTTTATGTTTGAGTCCAGGCTTGTTCAAGAGCCTTTCCAACCGGAAGTGGTTGAAGTTGGAAACACCCAGGGCTTTCACCAACCCGTTATCCACCAGCTCCTCTATCACCTCCCAAAGCATCCAAGAATGTTGATTTACCGATGAGATGGTTCACTTTATCATCTTTGGGGAATAAGTCCTTGCTAGGCTCGAATCCCTGGGGCTAGCGAACAAGATAGACATCTAGATAGTCCAGTTTCAGATCCGTGAGTGCCTTCTGAAAGGCTTTCTTCAGATCATTTCTCTCAAAGAAGGTGCAACACAGCTTGCTAACAATGAAGAGGTCCTCCTGCTTCATCACCTTCTCTTGGATCCTCTTTTGGATGACTTCTCCCATCTCATTCTCGTTCTGATAGAAGTACACACAGTCCATGTGGCGATAATTTGCATCAGAGACTGCTTTCATGGCTCCTTTGACTTTGCCTGGGGGAGAATTCCAGGTGCCCAGACCTAAAATGGGCATCTTGGCTTTGGTGCTGAGCTCCACAAAGGTGGCCATAGTTGGTACAGGAATGGTTCTGAGAGCAGATTGATGTGAAGTGTCCTGGTTAAGGAGGCTTGCCAATCTTTCTTCACATAAATGGCCTCTTCTCCAAAAAGGAAAACAAAAACACAAGCAAACAAAACTCAAAGAAAAAGAATCAGATTGTTGACTTCCTGTACTTCACTTGTGTCCCAGCTGTCTTGCCAGGGAGACAGGGTCTGCTTTGTTACACTGGTTCCTTACTGCAAGGCATTCAGCACATCATGTCCTAATACACCTCCCTCAAAACACTAAGCACTACACAAAATAAACTCACTCAAATAAAAGGCAGCATCAGCCTAACATATTGTAACCCTTTTCTGACTCATTTACAAAATATTTGCACTCTGTAATGCTCTGGAAGAATCACAAACATTGCATTAGATGCTTCTTCTTGAGGTAGTTCAAAGTGTTAAAACAGCAAATTTACATATTTTTGTACACTACCTGGATGGGTAGTTATCATAAAAGGCCTCCAACCAAACTCCATCTCCCCTGATTCTCAAAGTCTTGTAATTTTTCCCCTCAGATCATAATGAACTAACAACTGGAAAAAAATGAAAAATCATACAAAAATAAAAGTTAAAAACAAGCACAAGAAAAAGACCAAGAAAGAATCTGTGTCATCAAACGAATAGTCTAAACCTTTCGAAAGACAACAAAACAAAACAAAACAAAAAACCTCACTGCATTTACCAAGCTATAGGCATTTTATAAAATACTCAGGTAATTAACAGCTTATAAAAATTGGGGGAAAGTTTAGGTGGGAGCAAAATTAACTCCAACTCAATTTGCAGCTTGCTTCTGGTAGGTCGAGGAGCTTTAGGGGCTATGCAGGCTTCTTGCTGCATAGTGAGCCCCACCAGTACCTGCTGTCCATCAGCAGCTTTGCCAAGTGCTTCTGCGTCTTTCCACTGCAGTTCATTCTTCAGTTCTGAAACACACTCTTTCATAATTTTCTCTGGTTTCTGGACCAACAACTATAATCTTTTTTTTTGGACATTTTTATTTATTTATTTTTTTTCCACATTTATTAGAAGTATATTGCGATACAGGATTATAATCTTTTTTTGAAGGAAAAAATTTCTCTCTGTCATGCAAATATCTAGAAACTTCTAGATACTCTGTTCAGCACGTTTGAATTTCTTCCTGATCAGTGCCATTGACATAATCCTGACTCATGAAAGAAGCAAAGCAAGCCTAGAATGATGACTCCAACTTGTCCAGCAAGATGCTACTAGAAGTTCTTGGAGAACCAGGTGCTGCCTGAAGAAGTGAGGCCTAGCCTAGGAGTCCCAGTGGGGTTCCTGGGGGCCCAGGAAGCTGTGCAAAGAACATACTGCCCAGTGGAGCCACCATGTCTCAAATGGTGTTATCAATGCTATCTTCACCAAGATCTTGTGTAAGGAGGAAATAACTTGCCCCAGGAATGGAAAAAAAAATACACCCCTTAAGAGAGAGGCATTAATGGGGATCCATTCTCTTTTGGACAAATTTTTAAAAAATGAATTGAGTCAGCTTTGCCAGACACCCTAAAATATACGTGACTATATATATACATCTTCAAGCTTAGTGGAGCACATTTCCAAGCTGGTGTTCTCCAAACTAAAGTGTCTGTAGTGGTGATCTTTAGATTTATATAGAAACTGAAAATTTATTTGAGAATTTGTGTCAGTGTTCTGTAACTGGATGTAGGTAACCTATTAATGTTCTATAACTGGATAAAGATAAGCCTTTATCAATAAGTTACAAATAAACTTTTGTGTTACTTGCCGGGGGCCAGCCCCAGCTGAACTTGGGTCCTCGAAGGAAAAGTGGAGTCTGATGATACGGAGGAACGGCTGGAGCCTCCAGGACAAGTTGCAAGCAGACACAGTTCCCTGCTTGAGCAAAATGCTGTCTGTTCTTTATTGTTGAACATTTTTGTACAGATGTACAAACAAGGCATTCATTATCAGCTTCATTGTACAATCATTTTTTCAGGTTCCCAGTAATCTTAAAGCATTAACCATTAGTACAATTTATATCCTCGACCTCCTTACCACATTGGCCATATGTAACTATTTGGTTTAAACTGATTTAGAGCATCAGATATAAAGTTACTTAAAGCATCAGCAATTAGTATAATTTTTGTCCTCAACTTCCCCGCCACATTCACCATATTTTTTCAAACTTGCCTTTAAAAGGGACAGAGTTCAAACACTGCCCCAAGTTCTGCCTCCCTAAATTCTTCCAGAGGTTTCTGCAGACCATTACCTCACTAGATAAGAGAGGCGCTTAAAGCTCACAGCACTGCATTAGTCTAGAAGCCCTATCTTAGCATAAATGAAAAGTTTCTTAATTAGCTAGACTAAGATATAGGCTATTATAACTCTTATACCCTATTACCTACTAACCTAAAACTATTTTGTTATTGTAACCTTACCACATACTCTATAGCTATCTTAAATCCTACAAATGTTAATCCTATAGAATATCTGTACATCCTAATTTATGGGCTAAGAAGTAAAAGCCTAACCTCTACAGAGACAGAAAGGGTAAACCTGTCTTAATTACTGCTAAGGAGTTAACACTCAACCTCCACTAAGCCAGGAAAGGCAAACATGTCTTATTTACTGCTGAGGAGCTAAAGCTCATCCTCTGCAACAGGAAAGGTAAACATCTTTCTGTAGTTTTACGTATACTATTTCTTTGTTCCTTAGTTCTAATTATGTTGCTTTCTATATCCTATTTTATTTTAGAGTCAGTATAACTTTGTTTTCCATGCAAGTATTCCTTCTCAGCAATCCACAACAGTTGTTTAAGCAATAGAATTCTCATAACAATCAGAGAGTTTCAGTTTGAGTAAATTCACAATACATATAATTACTAAAACAGCCAATTCCTAGAAGGGATGGTTTTGGCAATCTCCAGGGCTGGCTTTGCCTAGCCCATCCCCAGGTCTGGACTTTGTCAGACAGAACTTCGGTGGACATTGCCTCCTCCAGTTACTTTTTACACTGTGATGAGAATCTAAATATATATATATATATATATATATATATATATATATATATATATATATATTTTCTGCTT